>SKCR01032923.1:0-184836 GCA_019454045.1 Zanthoxylum bungeanum
TTGGGGGGTGAAGGTGTGCCCCTTGAATCTCATTCCCGGTTCACACCGGGTGGCGACTTCATGTTACTTCTCCGGTTTAGTTCCCCCGCGGGCTACTCCGTACTCCCAACTAGGCCGCGAGCCTATAACAGCGTCGCCGAGTTCTATTGTCTACACCACCTCTAGCCTAGCTAGAAATGGTCCCATTTACGTCACTATGAACGAGGGCTAATAGATCGATGGCACTTACACTTTTACCAAGTAAAATGTGTTTTAGGCACTTTGCCTAATAAACTAGATTCGTAGACATTATTTGAATAGAATCAAATTTGTCCTAGTACCCACTCTTCAAAAGTGTGGATATACGAGTCTTGTTTAATGTGTCCCAGACTACAATGCCACAAATAAGTCTCATTTGATCAAATCAGTTTAAGCTATTTGTTTGTCATGCCATACGTTTGAGATTCATTTATATTCAAAATATAAATACTGTTATTCACATCTAATGTGTTTATCTCAATATCATCTTTATAAAATAAAATACTTTAGTGTTCTAGAATATAAAGGTATACCCGCAACGAGTTATACTCTGATATAGAGATAATGTTTCTAGTCAAACTAGGTACATTATAACAGTTTCCTAATTTAAGTACATACCCGAAAGGTAGTTCCTAAACTTAGGTTTCTATGGTTAAAACAGCGACTCTCGTCCCGTTTCTGACTCGCAGATCGATCTCAACTGAAGTAAGTCTCCTGCTTATCAGCAGATTCTGCACATCAGTACATTATATATGTACCACATCTAGTATTAAAAATCCAATTTTGAAACTAATAGCGAACATGTTTATGACAAACATACTTGAAGCCGGAGCCTTACCCCGCCCTCACTTCTTTCATGTCTGCCTTGTCCATACGGCAGTCACTATTCCAGTGACTCTGATTCCACAGTTTAGGCAGACATCTTGGGATATGTCATTTGTCTTCCCAGAAGACTGTGATGATTTTGCCTTTGCCCCTTTTAGAAGCTCTGGCTCTGCCTCCTAGAGCATAGCCATCAACTCTCCAAGAGTTTACTCTTGGTTCACAATGAACCTGCCCCAGCTTTCGGGTAGAGACTATAAGATCAATTCTTTGGTAGTCTCGGCCACGTAGGTAATGCCCAACTAACCTAGCTGATCGATGTCAACAATCATCTGCGACACCTAGTGCTCGACAGATGTACCCTCAGACGTACACGAGCTAAAGAGCTTCTTATGCAATTTGTACTTCTAAGATCTAAAATAGATCTATGAAGATCTTTAATTTCATCATCATGGTACAAAGATCTAATCCTTAATTTTGACGACGGAATTAAAGAGTCATTGCATCAAGCACAACGGATTGAGCACTAAAGTTATCATCACATGAATCTTCCAAAGATCATGTTCTATTATTTGCTCAACTCCTGGCTTAGGCCCAAGAGGTTGTTCTATCAAATAGAATAACTTCTCAGTTCTCAGGACTATCCTGAGGTTCTATTCCCAATTTGAAAATTAAAGCCGTTTAAAGACATTTTTACCCAGGATTATGTTTTAAGCACTAATCTTTCAGTTAGCTTGATTGCTATAGTCCAACTATCCAATCAACGATTTCAGGTACTATTGATTATAATGATTACTATAGTCTAACTATATAATCAACTATAATTTGTTTGGTTAAATTCAAATATATTGATTAATATAATCCAATTATATAATCAACTATTAATTGAAGTAGTTTGAATACAATCCAACTGTTTAATTAAAACAACAATTAAATATTAGTCCAACTAATATATTTATTTAATTTATGACGAAAAATTGAAATGAGCGCGTATTGGCAAGTATCTAAACGAAATTGCAAATTTAATACTTGCCTCCCACTATTTTTCGGCGAGCCTCTAACCCTCTGTTGAGTACTCGGGAAACCTAGTTTCCTAGTGGGCTAGGATCCCGTTAAATAACACACAACCTTGACTTTGGCCAACAAATTGTATGATATTTAACTAGGTAGATCTTTAAGATCAATTGGATCTCATCTAATTCCTAGATCTAGTAGGTGGACATCCAAGTCCGAAACATATATCTAATATATGCCAATATATCCGATATATTCCCTAACTTTTTTTCCTCTGAATCAACTAAGTCTTGGCTTTGGCACAACAAACTTAATGATTGCAGTTAAGCGGGACCCATTGACCTTGGAAAGCTTCGTAATCGATATCGATGGACAAGAAGTGATCTTGACTTTGGCCAACAAATCACAACTTGGACAAGACATGCGATATGGAACAAAGCCTTTATGATTCAAACACATCCGCGATGGACAAAGGTCTTGACTTTGGCCAACAAACCAGTGCCAATCTTGGATATTGAGAATGAATCATTCAATGGAAGGAAAAACACTTAATATTTGTTGAGGGTTTTTCACGTAATTGGCAACCAATTAATTATCTTTGATTAGGTCTCATCATACACCCTTAAGCATGCATTCTAAAAGTATAATAAGGCGCGGTAAATAAATTAATAATGATATGCGGATGGATATTTAAAACAACTTGTTCCTAGAAAAAATCTCTCCATTTCCTCTCTCTCGCTAGCACAAATCTTACTTCTACCCAATTACATAACACTTCTAAAGAAACCTCATTTACATTGAGGGGAATAGGTGAGAAGAGAAATACAAAGAATCAAGAGGTAATAGGCTGGACACGCAGGTCCAATTTAATAAATTCTAAATTTATTACAATAATTTCCAAAATTGCCATCACCCATCTAATATCCATCATACATCACATCCATGTATTCACACAAAGCATGTTATCAATCAATCTAATCCAATTAATTAATCTGAAATTAATGACCATCTAATGTTCAAACAACGATTTTATTTGCGTGAGTCCAACTCGTTTTAAGAATAAGTACTCAAAGTACGAATTCTTGAATTATATTAAACTACAATATTAAATCTAATTTAATTTTTATTCTATACTAATTCTTTATTTAATTCCAAATTAAATAATTACACTTTATTAATGAGCCTTTGCGACTTAGATTCTAAATCTAATCTTTACGGGTCTCAAAGTCCAATTAACATCCAATGTCAATTTAATTAAAGTCCAGTGGGCTTTCAATTAATTTATAAGGCATGGACTTTGGCAACCAAAGCCCAATTTGGAATCACCCTTTTGCCAAAAATCAATTTAGGCCCATTAGGCCCAATTAAAATTTTAAAGACCCATTTTATTATATTTGGACTTTATGGAAATGGTTTTGGTCCCAATTAGATCCAACCAATTAACCTAAACCAAACTTGGCCCAACCAAGCCCATTAAGCCCAAATACAACTTTATAAGCCCAATTCCAAATTAAGCCCAATTAATTTAATCACAATTAAATCAATTAAAGTGTATAGCCATAATTAATTATTCAAATTAATATTTCCAAAATATCAATTTACATAATTAATCATGCTAATCATCATCAACACATGTCCAACATTATTGAATCAAAAAATCATCTCATTTCATGCTATTAAGCTGACGGCAATTTAAGGATTTTAAATCCGATTTCGATTTTAATCCAATTAAATCCTAAATCAATTTATCTCATGTCTTCCAACTCATCCAATGATCAAAAAACAAAATTACCATGACTTTAGGGCGTACTCAAACTTTCGGCCAAGCCAAATTTTTGGGGAAAAATTATCCAATTCAATTTTCATCAAATTGATCATGCATAACTCTAAGTTATCATCATTCAAGCATATTCAAACAAACAATTTCATCAAATCATGCTCAAATCAATTTTACCCAAATTTAAAGTTAAGAACCCTAATTCCAATTTCATGTTTAATCAAGGCTCTGATACCATTGTTGGGTTTTCTAGGTCAAACCAAGATCATATTAAGCATATAATGTGTGAATACATCAAAGTAAAGTTGCGGAAATACTCACTTTGATCGGCTTTTGGATGCGAAGAACGCAAAAATTCTTCATGAGACTTACGACCAAGCTCCTCTTTATCCTCCTTGATATGTTCTTCAAGCTCCAAGCTTTGAAAAATGATTCCATGCTCATGAATGGGTTTCCCTATCACCTTTGTGTGACCCATTGGATGTGCTAGCATCATTGAAAAATTTGCCACAAATCTTTCCTTAGCTTATTGTTGCGCTCGGCCATGAGAGGAAATTTGAGAGAACAAGGCACCTTGTGCCGTGAGATGAGGGAGAGGGAGAGAAGAAAAATGAGTCGTGTGTTGTGTATTTTGATTTTCAAAATCAATTACCAAATTCAAAAAAGGTATAATGCATTAAAGCCTTCCAACAACTTACATTACTCACAAAAGTGACATCCATCACATCACTCAAAGTTGATGTGACGCGTGATGTGACTTATGGGCCCCACTTGATTCGAAATGCGAGTGGGCCCGCAAACACTCCCGGGCTCGGGTTCGCTAATTCCGAATAAACGAATTTTCCGTTGCGACGTAATTAAATCAAATTTAATTAAATAATTATGCCTAGTAAAATTACTATTCACGTCGCTAACGAATTAATTCTAAATTAACTCGCTCGCCTGAATTAAAATCTAATTTTAATTCCGCGTCGAAATCTAATTTCGTTTAATATATCGAATATATTATTTTATCGATTAATTCCAAATTAACCGTTCTCTCTCTTTAAATGAATTTTATCCCAGATAAAATTCTCCGTAATTAATCCCAGATTAATTTTCTATCTCTTATTAATTAATCCCAGATTAATAATGTGCGAGTCATACGTCATTGGTGAATCTTCGGGAAGCGACCCATGAGATCCTTGGATATGTTGACAGTAAATTCGGTCGTCGGACTATCCGAACACGTACGTACCTAGTACTACGTTTTTACCGATTTACAATACATGGTTGGCTTCTAGCAAAGAACCGTGTCTATCCAATTCTCCAGAAATATTCTTAAAGGAATATGTAATCTATATCAGGCGTAGTATACGTAGTATTGCGTATTGCGATCCAGTATCGGATGTCACGTGCTAGGCCTGGGGCTGGAATTGTGTCTGCCCCGTACGAAGCACATATCGGATCTCTGGTAACTAGTCTCTATAATCGAATAAACATGACCTAGTCATATTATCCCGATAGCTGCAGCATATAAAAGTACCAGTTCCTTATCCTACGTGACCATCATCTTCATATGACTGAAATGATACTTCCATCTTGACATCACACCCAATACACTACGATTCTCAATATACCCAGAAGAGGCGTACACAGAACATGTTAAAGCCTTGGACGACCAAAACCAAAGTATATTGATTGTCGCAAGTATTAGCGGTGCAAGTCTCAGTTAAGACCAAATACACCTACCCTGATTCGGACTTCCATAGACACATAGTCATACTACCAATGGAATTCCGAGGGGTCTATCCAGAGCGAAGCTGTTTCCGTACCATCGGTAAACACAACCTCCTATTACACTTGCATAAGTATCCAATACTTAAATATATGAGAACTATGCCGTTATACTCCCACAACGCGCACAAGTGCAATATTAGTCTATTCCGCATTATTGATGTTCAATCTCGATAATACTACGACTAAGGATGTTTTAATGATTAAACCTTAGTAGATTAATACTGTCTCATATCTTATTAATCCGGAACTAATCATATGGACTTTTATCATTTATGTATCTTGGTAATCCAATTACAAATGATAAAAGAGCAATTTCCTTTGTCACATAGTTAATTTGTACAACAACACCATGTTCTGTACAAATAGTGATGATGTGGGTCATAATTGTCCAACAATCTCCCACTTGGCCTATAACCAATCACTCAAGTGTCTTACACTTGAACTATGTACGAGTCGCTCAAACTTCTGCTGAGAAACTGCTTTCGTCAGCGGATTTGCAAAGTTATCATCTGATGCGATTTATTCGATCATCACATCGCCACGATGTATGATCCGAACGAATCAGATGAAAAGTTGAAGTATATACTTGGATCGTTGATGAGACCATTAATTCTTTAGCCTGTGCTGTAGCCTAGCTCAACTGCTAACAGAACTACACATAATCTTATTAGGATTATTAAGATCAAAAGTGCTTTTATTGCTGCCTCAGCTGCAGCAATATTTCGCTTTTGTTGTTTATTCGGTAACAGTATCTTGCTTGGAAGATTTCCAGCTCACTGTTCTGTTATTCAAACTATATAGTACCTTTATTACGACTTACAGTCGTTGTTTTTGGTTTGGAAACTTGCAGCAGTGAACCCAGTCACTTCAAGTTCTCATTCTCCATAGTATAAGACAGCATCCTTAGTTCATCTAAGATACGTAAGGATGTTCTTAACATCAATCCAGTGACTATCACTTGGATTGGCCTGATTGTGACTCCATGTGCTCAAAGCATATGAGACACCAGGTCGCGTAGATATCTTACAATGTACGAGTTCTCAGAGAGTGCCAACAACTTTTAGATCTATCCCAGCATATCTTTATTCCTAGAATAAAGGTTGTCTCTCCCAAGTAATCTACGGAGAATTTTCATGAAAGCCAAGCTTTCACCGATTGTATTATGAGAATGTCATTTCCAAGAAATGATATATCATCATTATTTAGGACAATCACTGTCAGTGCGCTCCCACTAAACTCCTTATATAAACAAGAATTATTCTCATTTTGAATTAAATCATATACCATTATGATTACATCAAAACGCCGGTTCCAAGAACGTAATGCTTGCTTCAATCCATGAATGGATCAAATTAACTTGTAAACCTTGTTTGCTCGTTTTGGTACAACAAAACCGTCAGGATGTTGTAAACATCCTCCAAAAGGTTTCCGTTTAAGGAAAGTGATTTTGACGTTCAGCTGCCATATTTCATAAATGAAACATGCAGCATCAGCAAGAATTATCCAAATGGATTTAATCATGGCAACGAGTAAAAGATTTCGTCATAATCGACACAAAGTTGATAACGATACCTTTTCGCTACAAGCTTAGCTTTGTACGTTGGTACGTTGCCATCCATGTATGTCTTCCTTGAAGACTTATATAGTACCATTAGGCACAATGCCTTCCGGTACAAAAACCGGTGTCTAAACTTGGTTGGTATACATGGAATCCATTTCAGACATCATGGCACTTTGCCATAATAGGGAGTCGATACCTTGTATCACTTCCTCATATGTAGTCGGTTTGTCTTCCTCAATAAGATTGACATCTTCATGAGTTGAGATCAGAAACCCATACCTCCCAGGTTGTATCCTGACTCTCTCCGACTTACGCGGTTCTTGTGAATTCGAAGATTATGGTACAGTTTCATCCTTGATGAACTGTTTGTGTTCTATTAAGGAATCGGCGTCTGGAACAGTATTACTCCAATTTTCATCGAGGTTTACTTTCCTCCCACTTACCACTGCATATTGGTATTCCTTTTGGGAAAACCGCATGGAGAGCAACAATTACATTGTTCTCTTGTGAGTTGTATAAGTACTATACTTTGGTTTCCCTAGGATAACCTACAAATTAGGTACTTATCCGATTTGGGTTCTAGTTTGGTATCATCCAAACATATGCCCATCATTCCCAAATCTTCAGGAATGAGAAAACCCGGTTTCTTTCCTGTTCATATCTAATATGATGTATGTCTAACAGATTTTCATGGAACCTTATTCAAAATAAGTGTTGCACTGTTAAATGTGTATCCCTAGAAGGAAAATGGTAGCTCAGAGCGACTCATGATTAACCTTATAATGTCCAACAAAATTTGGTTTCTCCGTTTGGACACACCGCTCAATTGAGGTGTTCCGGGTTGAGTCCTATATGAAAGAATACTATACTCTTTCAAATAATTAAGAAACTTATTGCTTAAGTATTTCCATCACGGTCTAACCGTGATAGTTTAATACTTTAGCCGATCTGTCTGTCTACTTCGTGTCGAAACTCTTTGAATCTATCAAAAGTTTCTGATTCTTGTTTCAAAAGAAACACATAACCATAACGCGATGCCACATCCGTAAAGGTTACGAAGTATTCATATCCACCTCTAGCCTAGCTAGACATGGGCCCATTTACGTCACTATGAACGAGGGATCATAGATCGATGACACTTACACTTTTACCAAGTAAAATGTGTTTTAGGCACTTTGCCTAATAAACTAGATTCGTAGACATTATTTTAATAGAATCAAATTTTTCCTAGTACCCACTCTTCAAAAGTGTGGATATACGAGTCTTGTTTAATGTGTCCCAGACTACAATGCCACAAATAAGTCTCATTTGATCAAATCAGTTTAAGCTATTTGTTTGTCATGTCATACGTTTGAGATTCATTTATTTTCAAAATATAAATACTGTTATTCACATCTAATATGTTTATCTCAATATCATCTTTATAAAATAAAACACTTTAGTGTTCTAGAATATAAAGGTATACCCGCAACGAGTTATACTCTGATATAGAGATAATGTTTCTAGTCAAACTAGGTACATTATAACAGTTTCCTAATTTAAGTGCATACCCGAAAGGTAGTTCCTAAACTTAGGTTTCTACGGTTAAAACAGCGACTCTCGTCCCGTTTCCGACTCGCAGATCGATCTCAACTGAAGTAAGTCTCCTGCTTATCAGCAGATTCTGCACATCAGTATATTATTTATGTACCACATCTAGTATTAAAAATCCAATTTTGAAACTAATAGCGAACATGTTTATGAAAAACATACTTGAAGCCGGAGCCTTACCCCGCCCTCACTTCCTTCATGTCTGCCTTATCCATACGGCAGTCACTATTCCAGTGACTCCGTTTGCCACAGTTTAGGCAGACATATTGGGATATGTCCTTTGTCTTCCCAGAAGACTGTGATGATTTTGCATTTGCCCCTTTTAGAAGCTCTGGCTCTACCTCCTAGAGCATAGCCATCAAATCTCCAAGAGTTTACTCTTGGTTCACAATGAATCTGCCCCAGCTTTCGGGTAGAGACAATAAGATCAATTCTTTGGTAGTGTCGGCCACGTAGGTAATGCCCAGCTAACCTAGCTGATCGATGTCAGCAATCATCTTCGACACCTAGTGCTCGACAGATGTACCCTCTGACGTACACGAGCTAAAAAGCTTCTTATGCAATTTGTACTTCTAAGATCTAAAATAGATCTATGAAGATCTTTAATTTCATCATCATGGTACAAAGATCTAATCCTTAATTTTGACGACGGAATTAAAGAGTCATTGCATCAAGCACAACGGATTGAGCACTAAAGTTATCATCACATGAATCTTCCAAAGATCATGTTCTACTATTTGCTCAACTCATGGCTTAGGCCCAAGAGGTTGTTCTATCAAATAGAATAACTTCTCAGTTCCCAGGACTATCCTGAGGTTTTATTCCCAATTTGAAGACTTATATAGTACCATTAGGCACAATGCCTTCCGATACAACAACCGGTGTCTAAACTTGATTGGTATATATGGAATCCATTTCGGACATCATGGCACTTTGCCAAAATAAGGAGTCGATACCTTGTATCACTTCCTCATATGTAGTCGGTTTGTCTTCCTCAATAAGATTGACATCTTCATAAGGTGAGATCAAAAACCCATACCTCCCATGTTGTTTTCTGACTCTCTCCGACTTACGCGGTTCTTGTGTATTCGAAGATTATGGTACAGTTTCATCCTTGATGAACTGTTTGTGTTCCATTAAGGAATCGGCGTCTGGAACAGTATTACTCCGATTTTCATCGAGGTTTACTTTCCTCCCACTTACCACTGCATATTGGTATTCCTTTTGGGAAAACCGCATGGAGAGCAACAATTACATTGTTCTCTTGTGAGTTGTATAAGTACTATACTTTGGTTTCCCTAGGATAACCTACAAATTAGGCACTTATCCGATTTGGGTTCTAGTTTGGTATCATCCAAACATATGCCCAGCATTCCCAAATCTTCAGGAATGAGAAAACCCGGTTTCTTTCCTTTTCATATCTAATATGATGTATGTCTAACAGATTTTCATGGAACCTTATTCAAAATAAGTGTTGCACTGCTAAATGAGTATCCCTAGAAGGAAAATGGTAGCTCAGAGCGACTCATGATTAACCTTATCATGTCCAACAAAATTTGGTTTCTCCGTTTGGACACACCGCTCAATTGAGGTGTTTCGGGATGAGTTCTATATGAAAGAATACTTGACCGGCGTAAACACACACGTATAACGCAAGCGTACGTATCGTTCAAGTAGTATAAAAAGTATCGATCCCACGAGGACTTAATACCTAAGCTATTAATTTTATGAGGTCAAATGATTACTAGTATCTAACAGGTTGTTTGATTGATTTGAATTGGTGACGATTCTAAATTTAAAAACAAGTAAATAAAATTGTCGAAAGTAGGTTTTAAGAAAATTCAATATTAAAAACTATCTAGGGTTGTGATTTCTTTCTAATATCTTTTAAAAGATGAAGTGGTTACTTTAAAGTTGGGTAATATATTGATTTATTAACCTGGAACACTAAATTATGTAGAAGCCTCTTCCGATGGTCAATTACAAATACCTAGTATAATCCGATTGAACCATATGTCTATGTCAACCAAATTACCTAGATTCATTAAGATTAAATTCCAATTTGGCTACCCCCGCCCGACAGGTATATTCCTATCATGTAAGGAAATCTATTAAAGAGTTATCTATCCTCAAGGAAGATCGTGGGCTATTGAGTCTAAGGTCTTAAACTTAAAATCCCTATGTCTAGTTCATTTTAAGTTTACCTAGTCAATTTTATTAGTGGCCAGTTAATAAAAAGCATTAAGATTAAGACTCAATAAATAAATCTTTATATTACCCAAACTATAATCTAACCCCTTATAAACCGGTGATATTAAAAGTCATCACAACCCCAGATAACTAATTTAGTTACAACACATAACTAGGGCTAGTAAAATAAAAGACATAAAGTAAAAATGCCAAAAGTAAAATGCGGTAAAGTAGAAATTGAAAAGTAAAATAAAATAAAATGAAATGCTAAGGTAAAATGAATTAACTTATATTATTTTAGATATCTCCCATTAAATAATATATAAACTTGTGATAATATTACCAACCAGCCATATAGGCGGTAACCTGATTAAGTCAAATTAAGTCCAACCAGCCATTAATGCGGTAATATTTGTCCATAATCCAGCCATAAAGGCGGAACCAAAATAAACCAGCCATAAAGGCGGAACCAAAATAAAATTACCAACCGACCAATCTGGCGGTATCCTTGATTAGTCAGATTTAAACCAGATTAAAATGAATTACCAACCGACCAATCTGGTGGTATCCTTGATTAGTCAGGTTTAAACCAGATTAAAATGAATTACCAACCGACCAATATGGCGGTATCATTTTTAAGTCAAATTTAAATAGTGAATAAATTATTTTTAAGGGAGATTAATCTAAATAGTAATAGTAAAAGAATTACCTTTCACCTTAGCAGGGGGAAGTTACCTCCTCATGATAAATAGTAAAAACTGTAAGAAGTAAAGAAATTAAAACACTATTATTACAAAAAGTAATTAAAATTAATTACAAAACTTAAATTAAAAGAAACTAGAGAGATAAACTCCTTATTTACATCAAAGAAATGAGAGAGAATGGTACAACTGAAACTGAAACGTCGAGCTGAATTTATAGGCATCAGTGGGGTCTGGGCGTCGCGACGCCAAGCCAGCATCGCGACGCTGGAACAGTTAGACGTGGCATACTCTGGTGATGACACGTGGCAATTCGGATAAGAAGATAAGGCGACACGTGGCAAGGCGGCTGAGAGCTCAATTATTATGCTGACGTGGCATGACGTGGCAGTGACGTGGCGACACGTGACGAAAGGGAGTGTCGACACCGTAGGATTACGACACGTGGCATGCGGTGATTGGCTGATGATGACGTGGCGAGGACGTGGCACTTTGACTCGTCAACTGGTGATGTGGATGATGATGTGGTGGTGACTTGGAGTGACACGTGGCACACGTGGCAATGGTTATTGTCGGCACCGTAGGATGATGACATATGGCATGGCGCACGTTAGCAAATCGGCTGTGATGGTGACATGTGGCACGACGCACGTTAGCAAAGTCAAACTTTTCATATTCTGACCCGTTGACCCGACGCACATTAGCATGACCCGGTGCACGTTAGGCATCGCGACGCCAAAGGTTTCCGCGTCGCGACGCGCCAAAATTACCAAAATGCCCTTTGTCCAATTTTTACTATTTTGCTCCAAATCACCTCCAGAATGTCCTGAAACTTTATTTATCTACAAAATAACACAAAACACATCAAAATATTCACAAAACTCAAGAAACTATACAAAATATTAGGTTAAATGAGTGGGAAATAGTGATAGATTTACCACTCATCACACCCCCAAACCTAACATTTTGCTAGTCCTCGAGCAAAACACAAAAAAAATAACATAATAAATTTAACTAAGCCACTTTCGTAGGGATCACGGTTGCATTTAGCATATGCAACAAGCCTTTAAACCCCTAGGTGTCTCTAGTGGACGAGTTGTAGTCTCGTGAGGGTTTACAGCAATAATACCCACAAATATTTTACAAAAGTAAAAAGGTAGTGAAACTAATGCACACAAAAGCAAAAAGACAAGCGAAAAAAGAATAAAGAAGTTAGTGACTAATCAGGTGAAATTTCTACTCCAAGTTACTAGTTGTTTTCTTTCTTTCTAAATTACTGAATAAGTAAATTCTCCGATTATATTTACTATTCTCCATATGCACAGCCAACAAAATATTAAACAACTCATTTTTGCCCACAATAGTCATAAGTGCAGTTGATAAGAGAGTAATATTTGTCCTAAAGTTCTATCAAATTTCACACCTTTTTGTAGCAATGGAATAATTTTTCTCATTTTTCTGATTTTTTCTTTGATTTTTTTTTATTTATATACAATACCTTCCGTCTATGTAACGAGTGTTGGGTCGGTGGCTCCCAAACCAGTTGGCTTTAAGGCACTAGGTGTTAAGACACCCCTACAGACTTAATTACTCAGACTTCAGATATATATATTTTTGCAGCATCTTTGATCCATGTAGCGAGCTTTGGGCCAGTGACTCCCAAACCAGTTGGTTTTAGGGCACTAGGTGTTAAAACACCCTTACAAACTTAATAACTCGGATCTCAGATTTTTTTTTTTTACTCCATCACTTTTTGAGATGCTTCCTCCAATTAAATTAGAGCACTGAATATTACAAACTTTTCAATTACAGCTCATGTCCGTATGTTTCCATGTATGTTGATAATACATGCCAACTAAGCATATGAAGATCCATTTTAGTCAGTATTATGGAGAATTCACAAATTAAATAATTTAAAAGGAAATAAACAAAAATTAACTTGTTTCGGAATAGGTTTGAGATACGTCTCAGGAGTTTGGAAGCTGGATTTTGGCCGAGGTCCACAATCAGAATTTGGAAATAGGGGCACTAACTAGACCCGGCCGGTTACCGGTTCCACAAGTGTGGAACCGAAAACCGAACCGGAACCGAACCGTTCGGTTCCGGTTCGGTTCAGTTCCTTTTTTTTTATTTAATTAATTAAAATAAAAAATGAGATTAAATTTATAAAAAAAAAAAATTATTACATTGAAGAGCTTGAGCTTAAATTTTTAAAAATTTAAGTTGCCTACGTATCCTCCAAGGGTGAGAGGAATCAAAGCTCACTTAGTTCCATTACAAGTTTTAGTCTTTTAGACATATCCCCTTTGTAAATTATAATTTTACAATTATCAATCATCATTATCGGTTGATCCTTCGGCTCCGGTTCCGCTTGCACTTGTTGCAGAAGCATTATCGAACAAATCTTCACAATCATCGGGGGCATCTTCTTGTTGTCTCAGATCAGCTCGAGTCCAATCATCCACACAAGCTGTTGCTTCTAGAGTGCTTGGATGTAATGAAGATCGCCTAGCTTCCAATATATCCAATAACCTCCCAAGCTGAAGGCTTGCTCAACCGCAACGGTGGAAATAGGTGCTGCCAAGATCTCTTTAGCAATAATAGATAAAACATGGATATATATTTGATGCCGGTTCCACCATTCAAGGATTTTAAAATTTTTACTCTGCATAAACTTTCATTAGAAAACTCAAAATTTGTAGATAAATAATTATCTAATCAGGGTTATTACTATTAGTTGTCGTATCCCTAGCTTTTTTATTTCGTTGCAATAACCAACGATCCCATGCGCTAAGTCTTGTTTGAATTACCGGTTCGCTACTACTAGATTGACCTAATGTTCCTAAGTTATATCTTACAATATAATCATTAAATAACTCAATTAAATTCTAATTTCGTCATTAATCTAGTAATGTCAATTTCATCTAATATTCCTAAATAACCATAATAAGCTTGTAAAGCACCATTCAAACCTTCTGATTTAAATCTAGGATAAAAAACAGCAGCAATAAGATAAAGTAAAGGAATTATCTAAAATAGTTTTAACCATTTTACCTTCATAACAGTAATGGCTTCTAACAAAACAATATCATTAGGATCGCTACTGTCAACATGCTCATCGAGAGTGCCAACAATATTTAAACTCTCAAGAAGAAATAAATGTGTTGTAGGATAATAAACGCCGCTAAAAACTAAAGTAGCATCATTAAAAACTTTTAAAATATCTAAAAATTTTCACAAATATCCCATTGACTAGGATAAAGTGTGATATTTTGAACATGTTGAGAAAAAAAACTACATAATGCATCTTTGTATTGAAATGCTTGACATAAAAGAAAATAAGTAGAATTCCAACGTGTTGGAACATCTCTTGAAAATTTAATCGGTTTAATACCATTTATTTTACAAAACTTGGTCCATTCTCTCCTAATTTGAGAATATGACCAAATACAGTTAAGTGCCGTTTTAATTGGATCAAGGAAAGGTGATAATAATTTTAGACCGTCTTGCACACAAGTTGAGGACATGACATGTACAACGAATATGAAAAAACCGACCCCCTAAATTTGGTTGACATATTTCTTTTAAATCATTGATGGATGCAGTATTTGCAGATGCATTATCAAATCCAATTGTTAAAATTTTTTCTCCTAAACCATATTCATCAAAAATTACCTTCATCATTCTATAAATATTATGTGCAGTATGTTGGTCATCAAAAACTCTAAATGCAATAAGTCGTTTTTGCATGGTAAATGATGCATCAATCCAATGACAAGTCACACCCATGTATGAGTGTGTTGCCAATGATCACTCCAAATATCAGAACATACAGAAATACGACCTTTCATCTCTTTAAATATTCATTTAAAATAATTTTACCATCTTGTATAATTTAAATATATGACGTTTTGTTGTGTTTCGAGTCATTCTACATGCAGAAGGGTTAAAGCATTATGCACGTAATTAGTAAAATGAAGTTTTTCACCAAAGCTTAAAGAAAGATGTGCCATACAAGTTAATTTCGCAAATTCTTCTCTATTTTTTGCATCAGAATATTTAAATAAATCTAAAGCACTCGTACCTCTACTTGATGATGCGTACCTGGCCATTTGAGTTTGCGTCGTATCAATGTCAAATTCAACCGGATGATGTTTTTCCATGTGCTTGATCATATTGCCATATCCACCAGAAAATTTGTAGATAACCCCACAATAGTTGCAAACTGCTCGTTGTGAATCATCTTCTAGGCGTTCCAAATTAAAATGAATTTTGAAAATATCCGAGGACCGAGCCTTAACTTCTCTTCTCCGTGATTGTGCACTGACACTAGGGCCGCTCTCTTGGGTTGGCATATTTGACATTATGTTCTCAGATGAGCTTGCCATTTTTCGTTTGAGAAATTAGGAAGAAAAATAAGAAAATTGAATAATTGCGATTCGAAACAGAATTATAGAAAATGAGAGAGTTGAGAATTTGGTGTGATGAAATTATGAAAAATGAATCCTATTTATAGAATTTTAATTTTTTTCATACCAAAAATGCCCCTAAATATAACCGTTTTATTACCGTTATTAGGGGTACATTAGTAATTTTTATTTTATATAATAAAAATATAAATTTTTTTATTTTTTTATTTTTTTTTGGCAGGGAGCCGTTTGGCTCCCTGCCAAACGGCTCCCTGCATCCCCCAACGGCACTAGCCGTTGGGGGAAATTTGGCCCCCATGGGGTCGTAGGGTTCCTGTTGGAACCCTACGGTTCCACAGGAACCCGACGGTTCCAACCGGAACCGTTAGGTTCCGGTTGGAACCGTCCGAACCGGTGGAACCGTACGGTTCCACCGGTTCGGACCGGTTCGAGTTGGGGTGGAACCCCAACCGAACCGGTCCCATTCCGGTTCGGTTCCGGAACCGGAACCGTTGGAACCGGAACCTTCCGGTTCCAACCCGTTCGGTTCCGGTTCCGAACCGGAACCGTGGCCGGGTCTAGCACTAACGATCCTGCAAAACAAAGAAGAATGAATGGGAGTAGACTGCCTACCGGTGTGGTAGGTACCGGGGACACTCCGACGCCCAAGTCAGTTGTATGAAATGAAGAATAAATTTGTTAACTATGAAAGCAAGGTTTGCTATTACCTTGACCTTCTTTAGGTGGCCGTGAGGGCGGAAGAGAATGTTTTGAAAATATGAAGCTCTGAGAGCTTATGTTAGAGAAGAGAAGCTTGTCAGAAAGAACTGCCTTTGTTTCTCGTATTTTGTTGTAATTTATAGTGGAAGGTAAATGACTTTTGCAGCTGGCATAAGTCCCACAATGTGCTAAGATATCTTTATTTAGTGAACAAAGTGGAGCAGTTCGATTATGATTAGGGTAAGTGGGAAATGTTTGGTATAGATTTGGCTTTGTGTATGAATCATTTTTCTGCAAGTGGAAGAAGGGTTTTATTGGGCTTTACCTTGGGCTTCCATGATTTCACCTTTGGTCCAAGTTTGGTCCATATAGGCTTATATATCTTTTGGGCTTTGCTGCACACTATTTTGGGCTTTTAAGGTAAAAGACGGTTTTATCCTCGGCCCATTTTTGGTTCGTACAGTTTGTCCCTTACTCTCTAAGTCAAAAAAGTTTTGTCTTAGAGAGTATATACGTTTGTGTCGAATGATACTAATCACAAAAAGCACGTGATAAGAATGTATCACCTTCTGTCGAATGGTTTTATAAGAGTATTGTGCAAAATGTGGGTTTTTGGAATATATCGCGTGTATCATCTGGGCAGACGAAGTCTTAGTCCTTCTGATTTTACTTGACTTATGGGAATCGGTTCTTGGTCGTCTGATCAGTTTGAAGATCAATGGATACATTCGACTCGACTCAACTGAACCGAATGTAGGTTTAGGAGTTCCACTTGACTCGACAATCATTCATGGGGAAAGTCCCTTGGTCGACTGAACCGAATGCAGGTTCATGAGTCCAACTTGACTCGACAAGAGTCATTGGGAAATGTCCCTTTATCGACTGAACCAAATGTAGGTTCATGAATCCAACTTGACTCGACAAGAGTCATGGGGAATGTCCCTTTGTCGACTGAACCAAATGCAGGTTCAGGAGTCCAACTTGACTCGACAAGAGTCATGGGGAATGTCCCTTTGTCGACTGAACCAAATGCAAGTTTAGGGTCCTGCTTGACTCGACAAGAGTCATGGGGAATGTCCCTTTGTCGACTGAACCAAATGCAGGTTCAGGAGTCCAAAATGATTCGATAAGAGTCATGGGGAATGTCCCTTAGTCGACTGAACCAAATGCAGGTTCAGGAGTCCTACTTGACTCGACAAGAGTAATGGGGAATGTCCCTTAGTCGACTGAACCAAATGCAGGTTCAGGAGTCCAAAATGACTCGACAAGAGTCATGGGGAATGTCCCTTTGTCGACTGAACCAAATGCAGGTTCAGGAGTCCAACTTGACTCGACAAGAGTCATGGGGAATGTCCCTTAGTTGACTGAACCAAATGCAGGTTCAGGAGTCCTACTTGACTCGACAAGAGTCATGGGGAATGTCCCTTTGTCGACTGAACCAAATGCAGGTTCAGGAGTCCTACTTGACTCGACAAGAGTCATGGGGAATGTCCATTAGTCGACTGAACCAATGCAGGTTCAGGAGTCATACTTGACTCGACAAGAGTCATGGGGAATGTCCCTTTGTCGACTGAACCAAATGCAGGTTCAGGAGTCCAACTTGACTCGACAAGAGTCATGGGGAATGTCCCTTAGTCGACTGAACCAAATGCAGGTTCAAGAGTCCTACTTAACTCCATAATAGTCATGGGGAATGTCCCTTTGTCGACTGAACCAAATGCAGGTTCAGGAGTCCTACTTGACTCGACAAGAGTCATGGGGAATGTCCCTTTGTCGACTGAACCAAATACAGGTTCAGGAGTCCAACTTGACTCGACAAGAGTCATGGGGAATGTCCCTTAGTCGACTGAACCAAATGTAGGTTCAGGAGTCCAACTTGACTCGACAAGAGTCATGGGGAATGTCCCTTATCGACTGAACCAAATGCAGGTTCAGGAGTCCAAAATAACTCGACAAGAGTCATGGGGAATGTCCCTTTGTCGACTTAACCAAATGCAGGTTCAGGAGTCCAACTTGACTCGACAAGAGTCATGGGGAATGTCCCTTAGTCGACTGAACCAAATGCAGGTTCAGGAGTCCTACTTTACTCGACAAGAGTCATGGGGAATGTCCCTTAGTCGACTGAACCAAATGCAGGTTCAGGAGTCCTACTTGACTCGACAAGAGTCATGGGGAATGTCCCTTTGTCGACTGAACCAAATGCAGGTTCAGGAGTCCAACTTGACTCGACAAGAGTCATGGGGATGTCCTTTAGTCGACTGAACCAAATGCAGGTTCAAGAGTCCAAAATGACTCGACAAGAGTCATGGGGAATGTCCCTTAGTCGACTGAACCAAATGCAAGTTCAGGATATTCCTGCATCTGAAGTTGTTGCTGAACGCATTCCGGAAGAAGCTGCTCCAGAAATTTGAATCTTTTTTGTAATTTTAATTTTTAATTTATCGCCTTTGTAGAACAATTTTAATGACTTAATGATATTTTGGGATAGTATTTCAAATGAGATTTGTTATTGAGTCGAATCGAAATACATAAAGTAAAAAATCACTCTGAATCCTCAAATATAAATAAATGCACGCATAAATTACCGGTAAAATTGCTTAAGGTGAATTGCATTCCAACTATTGTGAATTTGTCTCCCTTCAGTTGTTTGTAATTTGTAGGCTCCATGTCCAACAACTCTTGTGATGATGTATGGCCCTTCCCAATTTGGCCCCAACTTTCCATCTCCAACTTCTTTTGTATTTTGAAAAACTTTTCGTAGTACCCAATCCCCTTCCTTGAATGTTCTGCTTCTGACATTCTTGTTGAAATATCTAATCATTCTTTGTCGATGCGTCGCTAGTCGAATGGATGCATGATCCCTCAATTCTTCAATTGTTTCCAGGTTAAAATTCATAAGTTGTTGATTCGTATCATCGTTGAGCCATTGGTAACGGGGAGATGGGATGGTTTCTTCAGTTGGTATCACAGCCTCTGTCCCAAATGCAAGAGAGAACGGAGTTTCTCCTGTGGAGGAACGGATAGTCGTCCTATAGGACCATAAGACTCCTGGTAGTTCATCCGCCCAGGCTCCTTTTGCCTTTTCTAATCTTTTCTTTAGAGTATTTAAAATTGTCTTGTTGGAAGACTCGGCTTGACCATTTGCTTGTGGGAATCGAGGGGTTGAAAAACTTAATTTGATCTTCCAATTTTTGCAGAAGTCTTGGAAGTGATTGCTGATAAATTGTGAACCATTATCAGTCACAATCTCTTTGGGAACGCCGAATCGACATATGATGTTTTTCCAGACGAATGATTGAACTTCTCTATCTCGTATCTTGGCGAAAGAGTCTGCCTCAATCCACTTTGAAAAATAATCTGTTAACGCTAGCATGTAGACTCGTTGACCATGGGCGGTTGGTAGCTTTCCCACAATATCCATTCCCCATTTCATGAATGGCCACGGGGAGAGAGTGGGATTTAATTTCTCAGGAGGGAGA
This sequence comes from Zanthoxylum bungeanum, assembly GCA_019454045.1. Classification (NCBI taxonomy): domain Eukaryota; kingdom Viridiplantae; phylum Streptophyta; class Magnoliopsida; order Sapindales; family Rutaceae; genus Zanthoxylum; species Zanthoxylum bungeanum. The sequence continues at coordinate 20,061 of SKCR01032923.1, forward strand.
TGTGAAATCGGAGCGAACCTTTGACATTTCTCGCATTTCTTCGTATAATTAGCTGAATCAATTCTCATAGTTGGCCAGTAATACCCAGTCGAATGGGCGCGTAGAGCGAGGCTACGTCCTCCAGAATGGTTTCCACATTCTCCTTCATGCAATTCTGACAGTACGTGATGTGCTTGGTCGTGAGTAAGACATTTTAAATATGGTCCAGTGAATGACCTTTTCAACAATTGTCCGTTGAAGACGGTAAATCTTGCTGCCTGTCTCTGAATCTTTCTCGCTTCAGTTTTGTCGTCTGGAAGTAGTCCTTCTTGTAAATATTTCATGAGTGGCGTCATCCATGAGTCGCTTGATGTGATGGTGGTGATCTCCTTGCTTTCTTTCCAAATTGCTGGCCAATTCAAATACACTACCGGAATGGATTGTGGTTTATCCCTCTGCATCGTCGACCCAAGGGTAGCCAATGCGTCTGCTTGAGTATTCTCGCTTCTCGGAACTTGGGTTATTGTAAATTCTTCAAACGTCGACTGGATTTCTTTCACTTTCTTTAAGTAGGATGACATTTGAGGATCTCGAGCTTGATATGATCCTTGGAGTTGGTTGACAATTAGTTGAGAATCTGATACCACTTTTATTCTGCTTGCTCCAAGTTCTTTAGCCAAACTGATTCCTGCTATCAACGCCTCATATTCCGCCTCATTGTTTGTAACCCTGAATCCACATTTGATTGCTTGACGTAGTATATCTCCATCAGGAGTAGTGATCACCACCCCAAGACCGCATCCTTTCTTATTGCTGGAACCGTCGACTGCAAGATTCCAAAGTGATGTGGTCTGGATTGAACTGACTTCTTCATCTATTGAAACCCTCTGATTGAGACTGAAGTCAGCAACAAAATCAGCCAACGCTTGAGATTTGATTGCTGTCCTGGGCTGATAAGTGATGTCGTGTTCTCCCAATTCGACCGCCCATTTCGTTAATCTTCCAGACAACTCCGGCTTATGAAGAATGCTCCTTAGGGGATACTCTGAATAAACTGTGATCGGGTGTCCCTGAAAGTATGGTCGTAGCTTTCTTGCTGACATTACCAAGGCCAACACTAGTTTTTCCAAATGTGAGTAACGCGATTCCGCATCAAGCAAAGCCTTGCTTACATAGTAGACTGGTAGTTGGGTGTTGTTGTCTTCTCTGATTAAAACAGCACTCACAGCTTGATCTGAGACTCCTAAGTATAGAAAAAGCCTCTCATTGTCGAGTGGTTTTGACAACAAAGGTGGCGATGTTAAGTATCGCTTGAGTTCTTTGAGAGCTTCTTCACAGGCTGGAGTCCACTCAAAGTTTTTTGCTTTCTTTATGGCTGAGAAGAACATAAAACTCTTATCTGTGGACTTGGAGATGAATCTGTTCAAAGCTACAATTCTTCCTGCTAGCCGCATAACATCTTTTGGGCAGTTAGGAGAGGGAATTTCAAGAACGGATTTGATTTGATCAGGATTTGCTTCAATGCCTCGTCGCGTGACAACATATCCCAAGAACTTCCCAGAGGCTACTCCAAATGCACATTTTGTTGGATTTAACTTCATCCCATATTTATTCATTATGTCGAATGCTTCTCCCAAATGCTGTAGATGTTGATCAGATCTTGAAGATTTCACCAGCATGTCGTCTACATAAACTTCCATTGTTTTCCCAATCTGTTGAGAAAACATCTTGTTGACCATTCTTTGATAAGTAGCTCCCGCATTTTTGAGGCCGAAGGGCATCACTTTGTAACAAAAAATGCCTTTATTGGTCACAAAGGCTGTTTTCTCTTGGTCGTCTGAATGCATAAGGATTTGATTGTACCCAGAATATGCATCCATGAAACTCAACAATTCATGCCCGGCTGTAGCATCAACCATTTGATCGATATGTGGCAATGGGAAAGAATCCTTCGGGCATGCCTTGTTCAGGTCTGTGAAGTCGATGCAAACTCTCCATTTTCCATTCTTTTTTCGTACTACCACCACGTTTGCTAACCAGTCTGGGAACTGTACTTCTTTGATGGCACCATTTTGTAACAATTTCTGGACTTCTTCATCAATGATCTGATTTCTTTCTGGGGCGAACTTTCTTCTTTTTTGCCGGACAGGAGGGTAGTCTGGATTTATGTGGAGTTGATGGGTGATCAACCCAGGGTCAATCCCTGTCATGTCTTCATGCGACCATGCGAATCGGCCATGTTGTTTTTGCAAAAAATCACTCAAGTCTGCTCGAAGCTTGGGATCCAGATTTGCTCCTATTTGAGTTTTGTGATCTGCATGTTCTGGATGAATTTGGACCTCATCCAATTCTTCAATACTTGGGAGTGTAGGCTCCGAAGGATGAGGCCCGCTCTGTAATTGCTATGCTGAATGGATCTTAGCTTTCATTGTTGTCTGGTAGCATCCTCTCGAGGCAATCCTATCACCCCTTATTTCCTGGACCCCCCACTTCGTTGGAAACTTTAGTGTTTGATGATAAGTGGAAGACACAGCCCTCATTTCGTGAATCCATGGCCTACCGATGATAAGATTGTAGGCAGAAGGACAATCCAAGACTAGGAAAGTAGTCATTTGGTTAATTCCTCCTGCGTAGACTGGAAGACTTATTTCTCCCAAAGTAAATTTCTGCTCACCACTGAACCCGATTAACACCGTTGTTCGTTTGTTAACCTTCCCCAGTTCAGCTCCCATATCTGCTAAAGCAGTTGCAAATATGATGTTGGCTGAAGATCCCGTATCTACCAGAATCCGTTTGACCATAAAATTCACCACCTGTAGGGAGATCACTAAAGCATCATGATGAGGGTTCATACTTCCGGAGTTGCTGTCGTCTGGAAACTCCATCACCAGATTTGTAAATTTTTTCTCCATAGAGACTGTGGAATGATGAATGTTTGACATGATAGCCCTGGCATGTCGTTTGGCCGCTGAATACGAAACTCCACTGATCTCCGATCCTCCTGAAATGAAATTCACCGTGTTGTCGATTGGTGGAGGTGGAATTGGTGCTTCTTCATGTCCATCCCTCTCACTTCTTTGAGCGAATGTAGCTTTTCCTTTCTCTGTAAGTAAATCTCTTAGAAATCCCTTGTTCAGCAGCTCTAGGACTTCTAATCTTAATGCCACACATTCAGCCATCGTATGGCCGTAGTCTCGGTGGAATTCACACCATTTACTTCTGTCTTTCTTTTTGAAGCTTTCTCTGCTGCGTGGAGGCCATCTTACTTCATTTCCCATTTTTTTTAATACCAAAACTAATTCTCCTGGAGAAATAGAAAAATTGTAATCTGGGAGTCTTGGCTTTTCTGCTTGAACTCTTTCCTGTGTTTTGTATGGCAGGGGTCTTCGATCAAAGTCCCTTCGGAGGGGCTGATGTTCTTTCCTTGGGTGACTCATTTTCTCTGAATGATGGCTAGGTGCCATTCTTGCGAATTCTTTATGTCGTTTGGATGTATGAGGCGTTCTCTCATTTTGCAAATTGGAGGAATTATCTTTCCTTTTATTCCTCTTGTCTTCTTCCCATCTGATTTCAACTTGAGCTCGTGCCATGGCCTGGTCCATTGTGTAGCATCGAAATTTAGTTAACTTTTTGTAGAGTCCGCTATCACAAAGTAACCCGTTTCTGAAAGCTTCCACAGCTGTCGGCTGATGTAGATCTGGAATTGTTATCCTCTCCTTGTTGAAACGGGCCACGTAGCTTCGCAATGATTCACCCCTCCGTTGCTGGATGGTACTAAGGTCGTCAGTAGTTTTTTCAAGTTTGCAAAAGCTGGCGAAATGCTCTACAAACTTATCTGCTAACTGTTGATAGGACTTGATGGATCTGTATGGTAGATTGATGAACCACGTAAGGGCAGGGCCTCCCAAAGTTTCTCCAAATCCTCTGCACATACCTGCTTCCCACTGAAGAGGAGCTAAGCCAGTCGACATCATTTTATACTTGTAATGGATGACATGGTCGTCTGGGTCTGTGGATCCATCATATAGTTTCATGTCGGGTGGACCGAACTTCCGCGGTAACTCAACGGATGTAATGTTTTCCATGAAGGGGGTGTCAGAAATGGTTCCAGCTCTGCTCTTCTTTATTGGTAGTTTCACTCCTGGTAGGCTGGACATGATTGCTTCTTTAAATTCCTTCATTTCCCTTCTCATAGCAATGGCAACTTGTTGAGCTTGGTTGAGGGGAGAATTTGGTAGGTCCTTCTGGTCCTCATCATTTGATGGAATGTTATCTGTTGTTTCGTTAAATGCTCCCAAGAGATTAACTGGTGTGATACGGTTATTGGGCTGATCTGAGATATCATGATGCCGAGATGGGGATGAAACTAACTCCAACTGTTTCTGAAGGTTCATGTTGGAATTACGAATGGTTAAATTTTCCTCTTCTAAAGCTTTTAATCTTTCTTGAAGAGTGGCCAGTTGTGATGCCATTGGATCAGTTGTCTGTTCATTGCTTGAAGCCATGAATTACTAAGCTGTGACTGTTGGTAGAATACAAAATCTGTGTTTGCAAATTATCGCTAGGGCCCCAAGGTGGGCGCCAAATTGTGGAAGCTGGATTTTGGCCGAGGTCCACAATCAGAATTTGGAAATAGGGGCACTAACGATCCTGCAAAACAAAGAAGAATGAATGGGAGTAGACTGTCTACCGGTGTGGTAGGTACCGGGGACACTCCGACGCCCAAGTCATTTGTATGAAATGAAGAATAAATTTGTTAACTATGAAAGCAAGGTTTGCTATTACCTTGACCTTCTTTAGGTGGCCGTGAGGGCGGAAGAGAATGTTTTGAAAATATGAAGCTCTGAGAGCTTATGTTAGAGAAGAGAAGCTTGTCAGAAAGAACTGCCTTTGTTTCTCGTATTTTGTTGTAATTTATAGTGGAAGGTAAATGACTTTTGCAGCTGGCATAAGTCCCACAATGTGCTAAGATATCTTTATTTAGTGAACAAAGTGGAGCAGTTCGATTATGATTAGGGTAAGTGGGAAATGTTTGGTATAGATTTGGATTTGTGTATGAATCATTTTTCTGCAAGTGGAAAAAAGGGTTTTATTGGGCTTTACCTTGGGCTTCGATGATTTCACCTTTGGCCCAAGTTTGGTCCATATAGGCTTATATATCTTTTGGGCCTGGCTTTTACTTTCGGGCTTTGCATACCATTTTGGGCTCTGCACACTATTTTGGACTTTTAAGGTAAAAGACGGTTTTATCCTTGGCCCATTTTTGGTTCGTACATGAGTGAAAACTCCTTACTCAGCTATCTCTTACCAATTTCACTTTTGAGTCAAAATAAAAATGCAAAAACGCAAAATATTTTTGTAATTTTTGAAATTTTTCAATTTTTTTTTTGTATTTTTCGAAAAAATTTTGGATTAAAAATAAAAACAACACACAACTAAAAACAAGATACTAATCAACTAATTTCCTCCCCCAAACCTAAATGAGACATTGTCCCTAATGTTTTAAACATTAGAAGAATAGTTTAGAAGATAATACCTGGTTAGCTGAAATTCTACATGAAATTAAAGGTTAAGATCCAGATTAATCCGACGCCTCTTACCACAATCGTCTTCGGACCAATTTATCTTTGAAAGGATAGGGTCAACTTGTGGTTCATAGGCTAAGAGTTGATCTATTAGATCTGGAGCAGTTCTGGCAGTAAAGAGGAGTTCTTTCATAGGTTTTCACACGAACCCATTTCCCCGAGCATCATCAAGAAACACACAAAGAAAATCATAAAATCCTTCAACGTTAAATAGCCCAATTGGTTTCTGGTGTATGTTCAGGTTCGCCCAAGATAGCACTATAAAAATTTCCTCCAATGTACCTAAGCCACCTGGCAAAGCAATAAAAGCATCAGCACGGTTAATCATTTCTACCAGTCGTTCAGACATACCTGGCACGATCAGTTTCTCTCCGTTTGATGGTTTAATAAGATTTGCTTCTGCCAAGGGTTTTGGGATGATTCCCAAAACGTGACTGCCTCTTTCATGTACAGCCTTTGAAACGATCCCCATTAGTCCAAGATTGCCTCCGCCATATACTAAGTGCATATTTCTTGCAGCTAAGACTCGACCCAATTCCTGTGCTGTTTCTACGTATTGTGGTTTAGTACCAACACTACTACCACAAAACACACAGATGTTTTCAACTCGTCTTCTTAAAGTGGCTTCCATGTTTTACTCTAGATGTATTCAAAAGTGCAATGATGAGTTGAATTTATAACACCTGAAAAGGGTGAGTAAAATAATAGCACTAGTACCTGCCAAATGACAATTATTAGTTAAACAGTAAAATAAATCGTGATAGTCAAAAAGGTCTGGATATTATCGAAGAAAATAAAAGAAAACAACAAAACAAATCACAATTATTAGGAAAAGACAAATAGATATAATATTTACAAAAAATTTACGTCTATGCGTCAGGGACAAGCTTCCCATCCAATTTTCTTATAAATTGGCAAACAGGGTCTTTTTGAGTCAGATTCCCAAGACTTAACTGTTGTCTTTCTTTTTGAAATTGTGTATGTAATTTGCGAAAGGCTATGTGAACATATCCATTGGGATGCGTCTCAAGAGTCAAAGATATATCATCTAAAGACTCCTTACTCAAGCCATCCCTAATGAATTTAATTTTGTCTTCGCGATTATCAGACACCATTCCTAAAGAACGACAATGAGTATTGCAATTCCAGCGTGCACATTTGTAACAAACACCCATTTGCTTAGCTCTACGTTTTTTGCATATGTACTTCTTCCAAAACCAGGCAGATGTGAAATAAAAGAGTCAGAAGACTCACCTGCCAATCGGACTCGTACTTCAATTACCCAACGAATGTCATTAGGAACACCATGGATTGTCAGTAACTTCATTCGTTCCAAGCGAGCTTTGTAAACTTTCATCAGAGATTTTTGAGGGAGAGAAGGAAATTGCTTGTGAAGATTTGCGAGAGCTTCTTCCATCTTGAAATGTCTTAATCTGCAAAAACTAAACACACCAAATTAAATCACACCAAATCACAATATATACAAAAATTGCATGGGTTGCCTCCTTGCAAGCGCTAAGTTTAAAGTCGTCAGCTAGACGTGACTTCTCGAACGTTAGGCTAGATTTGAAAGTGTGACACTTTCTTTTTGTCGCTCAAATGATTCTCCCAAGTAATGCTTGACACGCTGACTGTTAACTTTGAATGTGTTGTTGGTGTTGGGATCCAGTAACTTAACAGCTCCATAAGGTAAAACCTGAGTGATCATAAATGGACCTGACCACCTAGATTTCAACTTTCCAGGGAAAAGTTTCAACCTCGAGTTGTACAACAACACCTGCTGCTTTGGTTCCAACTGTCTGTGCACTATTTTTTGGTCATGCCATTTCTTTATCTTTTCTTTGTATAATCTGGCATTCTCATAAGCCTGTAGGCGAAATTCCTCCAATTCGTTAGTTGGTGAAGTCTTTTCTCTCCTGCAGCTTGTGAATCAAAATTCAACTTCTTCAGTGCCCAGTACATCTTGTGCTCAAGCTCAACTGGAAGATGGCACGCTTTTCCAAACACCAATCGATATGGGGACATACCAATGGGTGTCTTGTAAGCTGTCCGGTAGGCCCATAATGCATCATCTAGTTTTGTTGACCAGTCCTTCCTTGTTAATCCAACGGTTCTTTCTAGGATTCTTTTGATTTCCCTGTTTGAAACCTCAACCTGTCCATTTGACTGTGGATGGTAAGCTGTGGCAACCTTGTGAGTAACTCCGTATTTGGATAGGAGTACATCGAAGTAGCTGTTGCAGAAATGTGAGCCACCATCGCTGATGATTGCACGAGGTGTTCCGAACCGAGTGAAAATGTTCTTTTTTCAGGAATTTGATCACCACTTTTGAATCATTGGATGGAAATGCAATTGCTTCAACCCATTTGGAGACGTAGTCTACAACAACCAGGATGTACATGTTTCCGAATGATGGAACAAAAGGTCCCATGAAATCTATACCCCACACATCGAATATTTCCACTTCTAGAATATTTTGCAATGGTCCTTCGTTTCTCCTGGAAATATTTCCCGTTCTCTGGCACCTGTCACATTGAAAAGCAAAAAATAAGCATCTTTAAAAAGAGTGGGCCAGAACAAACCTGAGTGTAGGACTTTGGCTGCAGTTTTGTTTCCACTGAAGTGTCCGCCATATGGTGATGAATGACAGTACTGCAAAACACTGCTGATTTCCTCATGTGGAACACACCGTCTCAATAATTGATCAGCACTGTGTTTGAACATGTACGGTTCATCCCAGACATAGTGCTTGACTTCTTTGAAGAACTTCTTCCGTTGCTGAGTTGTCCATTCCAACGGCCATTTTCCTGACACAATGTAGTTGACATAGTCAGCATACCAAGGGACTTCCTGTTGTTTCATGGCAAACAGATGTTCATCTGGAAAAGTTTATTTGATTGACAGATCTTTGTCAGCGTTTTTCCCATTCTCGAGCCTCGATAGATGATCTACCACCTGATTCTCTGTTCCTTTCCTGTCTCTGATCTCCACGTCGAATTCTTGTAGAAGAAGAATCCAACGGATCAATCTGGGTTTGGCATCTTTCTTCGTGATCAAGTATTTGATTGCTGAATGATCTGTGTAGACCACCACTTTGGGACCCAGCAGATAGGAGCGGAATTTGTCAAAAGCGTACACACTGCAAGCAACTCCTTTTCAGTGGTTGTGTAGTTGAGTTGAGCTTCATTTAGAGTTCTTCTGGAATAATAAATGGGTGGGAAAATCTTTGCTTTACGTTGTCCCAAAACTGCACCTACAACAAAGTCACTAGCATCGCACATCACTTCAAATGGAAGGGTCCAGTCTGGTGCTACAATGATGGGGGCGGAGAGCAGCTTCTGTTTTAAGATCTCAAAAGCTTCCTGGCATTCTTTGGTGAAGTTGAAAAGCACATCCTTCTCCAGAAGATTGCAAAGAGGTTTTGAAATTTTGGAAAAGTCTTTGATAAATCTCCTATAAAAACATGCATGTCCAAGAAAACTTCGAATACCTTTTACTGATGTTGGTGGAGGTAGTTTTTCAATTGTCTCTATCTTTGCTTTGTCTACCTCAATCCCATTTTGTGAGATCCGGTGTCCAAGAACAATGCCTTCTTGCACCATAAAGTGGCATTTTTCCCAGTTGAGTACCAGGTTTGTATCTTCGCACCTTTGTAACACATGTTCCTAATTTTGCAAACAATGGTCAAAAGAATCTCCAAACACAAAAAAGTCATCCATGAAAACCTCTATACTCTGCTCCAGCATGTCTGAGAATATGGCCATCATGCAACGCTGAAAAGTGGCGGGAGCATTACATAATCCAAATGGCATCCTGCGGAAAGCAAAATACCATAGGGACATGTAAATGTGGTTTTCTCCTGATCTTCTGGGGTGATGGCAATCTGATTGTATCCTGAATATCCATCAAGAAAGCAATAGAATTCATGTCCCGCCAATCTGTATAACGTCTGGTCAATGAATGGTAGCGGAAAATGGTCATTTCTCGTGGCTTTATTCAGCTTTTTGTAGTCCATGCATACTCTCCATCCAGTCACCGTTCTTGTTGGAATCAGCTCGTTCTTTTCATTAGTAACCACAGTAATTCCTCCTTTCTTCGGCATACACTGCATAGGACTTACCCAACAGCTGTCTGAGATGGGGTAAATGATGCCAGCATCCAACCATTTGATTATTTCTTTCTTTACGACTTCCTTCATGATTGGATTGAGTCTCCGTTGATGCTCCACTGTGGGTTTGTACTCATCATTCATCAGGATCTTGTGCATGCAAAATGATGGACTAATGCCTTGAATGTCTGCTATAGTCCAACCAATGGCTTTCTTGTGCTCTCGTAACACTCTCAGTAGCTTTTCTTCCTTCTCCAATGTTAGCGAAGATGAAATAATAACAGGTAATTCAGCAGAGTTTCCAAGAAATGCATACCTGAGATGGCTCGGAAGTAACTTCAGCTCCAACTGTGGTGGTTCTTCAATTGAGGGATTGATCCGGTCTTTCTTTGGCAGTTCCAAGCTTTCAACTGGTGGTGTTGCTTTGAATCGGAATGGTTTGTCAAGGTAGTTGATACATTCCAAGATTTCAGCATCAAGCTCGCTGTTAGTCATCTTGGTGATGCAAGCTTCAAGTGTATCTGTGGGATTTGGCTCGGTATTTTGAACGATACTATCAACAACATCAACTCTGAAGCATTCTTCTTCCTTTTCATCGCTCGGGAATTTCATTGCTTTGAAAACATTAAAGGTCACTTCTTGGTCCTGCACTTTCATGGTCAGTTCTCATTTTTGCACATCAATCACAGTTTTACCTGTAGCCAAGAATGGTCTCCCAAGAATGATAGGTATTTCTTTGTCTTTTTCCATGTCAAGGATGATGAAATCTGCTGGGAGAATTAGTTTGTCTTCTTTGACCAGCACATCTTCAACAACACCTCTTGGAAATGCGAGTGTTCGGTCAGCAAGTTGCAATGAAACTGAGGTAGGCATTGCTTCTCCAATCTGTAGTTTCCTGTAAATAGAAAAATGAATCAAGTTAACACTGGCTCCTAAATCACATAAAGCCTTACCGATGTAATGTTCTCCAATGGTGCATGAGACAATGAAACTACCAGGATCTTTCAACTTCGGGGGAAGTTTCCTCTAAATAATGGTGCTGCATTCTTCCGTTAATGCTACTGTTTCGTAGTCTCCCAATCTCCATTTTCGTGAAAGAATGTCTTTCAAGAATTTGACATAACTGGGCATTTCTTCCAAGGCTTCTGCAAATGGAATGTTGATGTGAAGCTTTTTGAACACCTCCAGGAATCGAGCAAACTGCTTGTCCAGTTTGTTTTTCTGAAGTCGTTGAGGAAAAGGTGGAGGTGGAATGATCTCTTCTTTTTCCTTTGCTTCTTTTTCCTCCATCTGTGGAACTGCATCTTTTGGAACTTCCTCATTTGTTGCCTTGATTCCAACATATTTGTTGATCTTAGTACCACTTTTTAAGGTAATAGCTTGACATTGCTCATTCTCATCTTATGTAGAAGCCTCTTCCGATGGTCAATTACAAATACCTAGTATAATCCAATTGAACCATATGTCTATGTCAACCAAATTACCTAGATTCATTAAGATTAAGTTCCAATTTGGCTACCCCCGCCCGACAGGTATATTCCTATCCTGTAAGGAAATCTATTAAAGAGTTATCTATCCTCAAGGAAGATCGTGGGCTATTGAGTCTAAGGTCTTAAACTTAAAATCCCTATGTCTAGTTCATTTTAAGTTTACCTAGTCAATTTTATTAGTGGCCAGTTAATAAAAAGCATTAAGATTAAGACTCAATAAATAAATCTTTATATTACCCAAACTATAATCTAACCCCTTATAAACCGGTGATATTAAAAGTCATCACAACCCCAGATAACTAATTTAGTTACAACACATAACTAGGGCTAGTAAAATAAAAGACATAAAATAAAAAATGCCAAAAGTAAAATGCGGTAAAGTAGAAATTGAAAAGTAAAATAAAATAAAATGAAATGCTAAGGTAAAAGGAATTAACTTCTACTATTTACTATTTTAGATATCTCCCATTAAATAATATATAAACTTGTGATAATATTACCAACCAGCCATATAGGCGGTAACCTGATTAAGTCAAATTAAGTCCAACCAGCCATTAATGCGGTAATATTTGTCCATAATCCAGCCATAAAGGCGGAACCAAAATAAACCAGCCATAAAGGCGGAACCAAAATAAAATTACCAACCGACCAATCTGGCAGTATCCTTGATTAGTCAGGTTTAAACCAGATTAAAATGAATTACCAACCGACCAATATGGCGGTATCGTTTTTAAGTCAAATTTTAAATAGTGAATATATTATTTTTAAGGGAGATTAATCTAAATAGTAATAGTAAAAGAATTACCTTTCACCTTAGCATGGGGAAGTTACCTCCTCATGGTAAATAGTAAAAACTGTAAAAAGTAAAGAAAGTAAAACACTATTATTACAAAAAGTAATTAAAATTAATTACAAAACTTAAATTAAAAGAAACTAGAGAGATAAACTCCATATTTACATGAAAGAAATGAGAGAGAATGGTACAACTGAAACTGAAACGTCGAGCTGAATTTATAGGCATCAGTGGGGTCTGGGCGTCGCGACGCTGGAACAGTTAGACGTGGCATACTCTGGTGATGACACGTGGCAATTCGGATAAGAAGATAAGGCGACACGTGGCAAGGCGGCTGAGAGCTCAATTATTATGCTGACGTGGCAGTGACGTGGCGACACGTGGCGAAAGGGAGTGTCGGCACCGTAGGATTGCGACACGTGGCACGCGGTGATTGGTTGATGATGACGAGGCGAGGACGTGGCACTTTGACTCGGTCAACTGGTGATGTGGATGATGACTTGACGGTGACGTGGAGTGACACGTGGCACACGTGGCAATGGTTATTGTCGGCACCGTAGGATGATGACACGTGGCACGACGCACGTTAGCAAATCGGTTGTGATGGTGACACGTGGCACGACGCACGTTAGCAAAGTCAAACTTTTCATATTCTGACTCGTTGACACGGCGCACATTAGCATGACCCGGTGCACGTTAGGCGTCGCGACGCCAAAGGCTTGCGCGTCGCGACGCGCCAAAATTACCAAAATGCCCTTTGTCCAATTTTTACTGTTTTGCTCAAAATCACCTCCAGAATATCCTGAAACTTTATTTATCTACAAAATAACACAAAACACATCAAAATATTCACAAAACTCAAGAAAGTATACAAAATATTATTTTAAATTAGTGGGAAATAGTGATAGATTTACCACTCATCAATACTATACTCTTTCAAATAATTGAGAAACTTATTGCTTAAGTATTTCCATCACGGTCTAACCGTGATAGTTTAATACTTTAGCCGATCTGTCTGTCTACTTCGTGTCGAAACTCTTTGAATCTATCAAAAGTTTCTGATTCGTGTTTCAAAAGAAACACATAACCATAACGTGATGCCACATCCGTAAAGGTTACGAAGTATTCATATCCACCTCTAGCCTAGCTAGACATGGGCCCATTTACGTCACTATGAACGAGGGCTAATAGATCGATGGCACTTACACTTTTACCAAGTAAAATGTGTTTTAGGCACTTTGCCAAATAAACTAGATTCGTAGACATTATTTGAATAGAATCAAATTTGTCCTAGTACCCACTCTTCAAAAGTGTGGATATACGAGTCTTGTTTAATGTGTCCCAGACTACAATGCCACAAATAAGTCTCATTTGATCAAATCAGTTTGAGCTATTTGTTTGTCATGTCATACGTTTGAGATTCATTTATATTCAAAATATAAATATTGTTATTCACATCTAATGTGTTTATCTCAATATCACCTTTATAAAATAAAACACTTTAGTGTTCTAGAATATAAAGGTATACCCGCAAAGAGTTATACTCTGATATATAGATAATGTTTCTAGTCAAACTAGGTACATTATAACATTTTCCTAATTTAAGTACATACCCGAAAGGTAGTTCCTCAACTTAGGTTTCTACGGTTAAAACAGCGACTCTCGTCCCGTTTCCGACTCGCAGATCGATCTCAACTGAAGTAAGTCTCCTGCTTATCAGCAGATTCTGCACATCAGTACATTATTTATGTACCACATCTAATATTAAAAATCCAATTTTGAAACTAATAACGAACATGTTTATGACAAACATACTTGAAGCCGGAGCCTTGCCCCGCCCTCACTTCCTTCATGTCTGCCTTGTCCATACGGCAGTCATTATTCCAGTGACTCTGTTTGCCACAGTTTAGGCAGACATCTTGGGAGATGTCCTTTGTCTTCCCAGAAGACTGTGATGATTTTGCCTTTGCCCATTTTAGAAGCTCGAGCTCTGCCTCCTAAAGCATAGCCATCAACTCTCCAAGAGTTTACTCTTGGTTTACAATGAACCTGCCCCAGCTTTCGGGTAGAGACTATAAGATCAATTCTTTGGTAGTCTCGGCCACGTAGGTAATGCCCAGCTAACCTAGCTGATCGATGTCAGCAATCATCTGCGACACCTAGTGCTTAACAGATGTACCCTCTGACGTACACGAGCTAAAAAGCTTCTTATGCAATTTGTACTTCTAAGATCTAAAATAGATCTATGAAGATCTTTAATTTCATCATCATGGTACAAAGATCTAATCCTTAATTTTGACGACGGAATTAAAGAGTCATTGCATCAAGCACAACGGATTGAGCACTAAAGTTATCATCACATGAATCTTCCAAAGATCATGTTCTACTATTTGCTCAACTCCTGGCTTAGGCCCAAGAGGTTGTTCTATCAAATAGAATAACTTCTCAGTTCCCAGGACTATCCTGAGGTTCTATTCTCAATTTGAAAATTAAAGCCGTTTAAAGACATTTTTACCCATGATTATGTTTTAAACACTAATCTTTCAGTTATCTTGATTGCTATAGTCCAACTATCCAATCAACGATTTCAGGTACTATTGATTATAATGATTACTATAGTCTAACTATATAATCAACTATAATTTGTTTGGCTAAATTCAAATATATTGATTACTATAATCCAATTATATAATCAACTATTAATTGAAGTAGTTTGAATACAGTCCAACAGTTTAATTAAAACAACAATTAAATATTAGTCCAACTAATATATTTATTTAATTTATGACGAAAAATTGAAATGAGCGCGTATTGGCAAGTTTCTAAACGAATTGCAAATTGAATACTTGTCTCCCACTATTTTTCGGCGAGCCTCTAACCCTCTGTTGAGTACTCGGGAAACCTAGTTTCCTAGTGGGCTAGGATCCCGTTAAATAACACACAACCTTGACTTTGGCCAACAAATTGTATGATATTTAACTAGGTAGATCTCTAAGATCAATTAGATCTCATCCAATTTATAGATCCAGTAGGTGGACATCCAAGTCCGAAACATATATCTAATATATGCCAATATATCCGATATATTCCCTAACATTTTTTCCTCTGAATCAACTAAGCCTTGGCTTTGGCACAACAAACTTAATGATTCCAGTTAAGTGGGACCCATTGACCTTGGAAAGCTTCGTAATCGATGTCGATAGACAAGAAGTGATCTTGACTTTGGTCAACAAATCACAACTTGGACAAGACATGCTATATGGAACAAAGCCTTTATGATTCAAACACATCCGCGATGGACAAAGTCTTGACTTTGGCCAACAAATCAGTGCCAATCTTGGATCTTGAGAATGAATCATTCAATGGAAGGAAAAACGCTTAATATTTGTTGAGGGTTTTTCGCGTAATTGGAAACCAATTAATTATCTTTGATTAGGTCTCATCATACACCCTTAAGCATGCATTATAAAAGCATAATAAGGCGCGGTAAATAAATTAATAATGATATGCGGATGGATATTTAAAACAACTTGTTCCTAGAACAAATCTCTCCATTTCCTCTCTCTCGCTAGCACAAATCTTACTTCTACCCAATTACATAACACTTCTAAAGAAACCTCATTTACATTGAGGGGAATAGGTGAGAAGAGAAATACAAAGAATCAAGAGGTAATAGGCTTGACACGCAGGTCCAATTTAATAAATTCTAAATTTATTACAACAATTTCCAAAATTGCCCTCACCCATCTAATATCCATCTGATATACATTATTCATACATCACATCCATGTATTCACACAAAGCATCTTATCAATCAATCTAATCCAATTAATTAATCTGAAATTAATGACCATCCAATGTTCAAACAACGATTTGATTTGTGTGAGTCCAACTCGTTTTAAGAATAAGTACTCAAAGTACGAATTCTTGAATTATATTAAACAACAATATTAAATCCAATTTAATTTGTATTCAATACTAATTCTTTATTTAATTCCAAATTAAATAATTACACTTTATTAATGAGCCTTTGCGACTTAGATTCTAAATCTAATCTTTACGGGTTTCAAAGCCCAATTAACATCCAATGTCATTTAATTAAAGTCCAATGGGCTTTCAATTAATTTATAAGGCATGGACTTTGGCAACAAAGCCCAATATGGAATCACCCTTTTGCCAAAAATCAATTTAGGCCCATTAGGCCCAATTAAAATTTTAAAGGCCCATTTTATTATATTTGGACTTTATGGAAATGGTTTTGGGCCCAATTGGATCCAACCAATTAACCTAAACCAAACTTGGCCCAACCAAGTCCATTAAGCCCAAATACAAATTATAAGCCCAATTCCAAATTAAGCCCAATTAATTTAATCACAATTAAATCAATTAAAGTGTATAGCCATAATTAATTATTCAAATTAACATTTCCAAAATATCAATTTACATAATTAATCATGCTAATCATCATCAACACATGTCCAACATTATTGAATCAAAAAATCATCTCATTTCATGCTATTAAGCTCACGGTAATTTAGGGATTTTAAATCCGATTTCGATTTTAATCCAATTAAATCCTAAATCAATTTATCCCATATCTTCCAACTCATCCAATGATCAAAAAACAAAATTACCATGACTTTAGGGCATACTCAAACTTTCGGCAAAGCCAAATTTTGGGGAAAAATTATCCAATTCAATTTTCATCAAATTGATCATGCATAACTCTAAGTTATCATCATTCAAGCATATTCAAACAAACAATTTCATCAAATCATGCTCAAATCAATTTTACCCAAATTTAAAGTTAAGAACCCTAATTTCAATTTCATGCTTAATCAAGGCTCTGATACCATTGTTGGGTTTTCTAGGTCAAACCAAGATCATATTAAGCATATAAACGTGTGAATACATCAAAGTAAAGTTGCGGAAATACTCACTTTGATCGGCTTTTGGATGCGATGAACGCAAAAATTATTCATGAGACTCACGGCCAAGCTCATCTTTATCTTCCTTGAGAAGTTCTTCAAGCTCCAAGCTTTGAAAAAAGATTCCATGCTCATGAATGAGTTTCCCTATCACCTTTGTGTGACCCATTGGATGTGCTAGCATCATTGAAAAATTTGCCACAAATCTTTCCTTAGCTTCTTGTTGCTCTCGGCCATGAGAGGAAATTTGAGAGAATAAGGCACCTTGTGCCGTGAGATGAGGGAGAGGGAGAGAAGAAAAATGAGTTGTGTGTTGTGTATTTTGATTTCCAAAATCAAATACAAAAAATCAATTACCAAATTCAAAAAAGGTACAAGGCATTAAAGCCTTACAACAACTCACATCACTCACAAAAGTGACATCCATCACATCACTCAAAGTTGATGTGACTTCCATCACAAGAATGACTAATGATGTGACGCGTGATGTGACTTGTGGGCCCCACTTGATTCGAAATGCGAGTGGGCCCGCAAATACTCTCGGGCTCGGGTTCGCTAATTCCGAAATAACGAATTTTCCGTTGCGACGTAATTAAATCAAATTTAATTAAATAATTATGCCTAGCAAAATTACTATTCACATCGCTAGCGAATTAATTCTAAATTAACTCGCTCGCCCGAATTAAAATCTAATTTTAATTCCGCATCGAAATCTAATTTCGTTTAATATATCAAATATGTTATTTTGTCGATTAATTCCAAATTAATCGTTCTCTCTCTTTAAATGAATTTTATCCCAGATAAAATTCTCCGTAATTAATCCTAGATTAATTTTCTCTCTCTTATTAATTAATCCCAGATTAATAATGTGTGAGTCATACGTCATTGGTGAATCTTCGGGAAGCGACCCATGAGATCCCTGGATATGTTGGCAGTAAATCCGGTCGTCGGACTATCCGAACACGTACGTACCTAGTACTATGTTTTTACCAATTTACAAGACATGGTTGGCTTCTAGTAAAGCACCGTGTCTACCCAATTCTCCAGAAATATTCTTAAAGGAATATGTAATCTATATCAGGCGTAGTATACGTAGTATTATGTATTGCGATCCAGTATCAGATGTCACGTGCTAGGCCTGAGGCTGGAATTGTGTCTGCCCCGTACGAAGCACATATCAGATCTCTGGTAACTAGTCTCTATAATCGAATAAACATGACCTAGTCATATTATCCCGATAGCTGCAGCATATAAGAGTACCAGTTCCTTATCTTACGTGACCATCATCTCCATATGACTGAAGTGATACTTCCATCTTGACATCACACCCAATACACTACGATTCACAATATACCCAGAAGAGGCGTACACAGAACCTGTTAAAGCCCTGGATGACCAAAACCAAAGTATATTGATTGTCGCAAGTATTAGCGGTGCAAGTCTCAGGTTAAGACCAAATACACCTACCCTGATTCGGACTTACATAGACACATAATCATACTACCAATGGAATTCCGAGGGGTCTATCCAGAGCGAAGCTGTTTCCGTACCATCGGTAAACACAACCTCCTATTACACTTGCATAAGTATCTAATACTTAAATATATGAGAACTATGCCGTTATGCCCCACAACACGCACAAGTGCAATACTAGTCTATTCCACATTATCGATGTCCAATCTCGATAATACTACGACTAGGGATGTTTTAATGATTAAACCTGAGTGGATTGATACTGTCTCATCTCTTATTAATTCGGAACTAATCATATGGACTTTTATCATTTATGCATCTTGGTAATCCAATTACAAATGATAAAAGAGCAATTTCCTTTCTCACATAGTTAATTTGTACAACAACACCATGTTCTGTACAAATAGTGATGTTGTGGGTCATAATTGTCCAACAGACTTTGGCAATTATGGATCCAACCCAAAATGCCAAGGCCCAATTAGGAATCACCCTATGCCAAAAATCAATTTAGGCCAATTAGGCCCAATGTCATATTTTGGACATTATGGAAATGGTTTTAGGACCAATTGGATCCAACCCAATTGTCCAAAACCATACTTGGCCCAACCAAGCCCATTAGCCCAAATACAACAAATTAAATTAACATAATATTCCAAATATCTTATTAATTCAATCAAAGTGTAATTAACACAATTAATCAATTAATCTAATGTTTCCAAAACACTAATTAATCCAATTAATCATGCTTAATTTCAAATTCATGTCCAACACAAAATTGAAGCAAAATCAATTCATCCAACATGCTTCATACTCACGACAATCACATGAAATAACATTCAATTTTGATTTCAATCCGATTAAATCAACAATCAATATTCATTTCATGCATTTAACATATCCAATTGTCAAAATCAAAAATTACCATGAGTAGTGTAAGGGTTCATGCATTCGGCCATGATGGAATTTTGGGGAAAATTAATCTAATCAATTTTTTTGCAAATCCAATGATGCATAAATCCAATTCATCATCATCTAAACACAACCAAACAACCAATTTGGAAAAGTACATGCTCCAAGCAAAATCCCCAAATTAAAGTCCATAAACCCTAGAATTCAAATCATGTTTAGATTGTCTCTGATACCAATGTTAGTGTCCTACACATGCCCAAGGTCTCTAAACAATGATTTGTGTGTGAATTTATCAAGAAAGTTTGCGGAATAACTTACATTAATCGGATGAGAATTTTCAAAAAAAATCTCCTTGGATGTAGAAGTTCCAAGCTTTGTTGAGTGTTTCCAACACTTGAGTGAGTTTTCCTATCACCTTAAAATGACTCCTTTAAGTGCTAGCTTGAACAAAAATCAAGCAAAAATTTATCTCTTCCAAAGAGAGAAATTCGGCCATGAGAGGAAATGAGGGAGAGAGTGAATAGTCCACTTTCCAAAAGTGTGTTGACTTAACTTTCAAAAAGTTGGTGGTTATGTTGGAAAAAGAAGAATTAAATACAAGTCAACCACTTCCATCACTTGTCAAAAAGTTGATGTAAGTTGTGGATCCCACCAAATTTGAAATTCTAAATTTGAGTTGGCTCACTCAACACACAACTAAGTTTTGGGAACAGGTTCGTTTAATCCGACTAAACGAATTTTCTGTCGCTAAATAATTAAATCTAATTTAATTAAATAATTATTCCTCAAACAATTATTACGAAAGTCGATTACGAATTAATTCCAATTTAATTCGTTCGCTCGAATTAAAATCCAATTTTAATTTCGTAATGAAATCCAATTTCAATTAATCTATCTGATATATGATTTTAGCCCAAATAAAAAATTAAATTAAATAATCCAATTTAACTATTAAATTTATTTTATCGATTAATTCAAAATTAATCGCGTTCTCTCTTCTATACGAATTTAATCCCAGATTAATTTCTGCCGCAATTAATCCCAGATTAATTTTCTCTCTCAAAATTAATCCCAGATTAATTATGTTCTAGTCAACTGTCATTGGTGAATCTTTGGGAAGCGACCCAAGAGATTCATGGATATATTGGCAGTAAATACGATTGTCGGACTATCCGACACGTGCGTACCCCGTACCACGTTCTCACCGATTTACAAGAAATGGTTGGCTTCTAGCAAAGCACCGTGCCTACCCAATTCTCCAGAAATATTCAACGAAGAATATATAATCTGTATCAGGCGTAGTATACAAAGTATTGCGTAATATGATCCAGTATCAGATGTCACATGCTAGGCCTAGGGCTGGAATTGTGTCTGCCCCGTACGAAGCATATATCGGATCACTAGCAACTAGTCTCTGTAATCGGATAATCATGACATAGTCATACTATCCCGATAGCTGTAGCATTTAAGAGTACTAGTTTTGTATCATGCGTGATCATCATCTCCATATGACTGAAGTGATACTTTCATCTTGACATCACACCCAATGCACTACGATTCTCAGTAAACCTAGAAGAGGCGTACACAGAACCTGTTAAAGCTCCGGATGACCAAAACCAAAACGTATTGATTGTCGCAAGTATTAGCGATGCAAGTCTCATGTTAAGACCACATACACCTACCCTGATTCGGATTCCCATAGACAAATAGTCATACTACCAATGGGACTGCTAGGGGTCTATCCAGAGCGAAGCTGTTCCCGGTCCAACGGCTAATAAAACCTCTTATCACACTTGCATAAGTATCCAATACTTAAATATATGAGAACTATGCCGTTAAGCTTTCATAACGCGCACAAGTGTAATACTAGTCTATTCCGCATTATCGATGTCCAGTCTCGATAATACTACGACTATGGATATTTAATGATCAAACCTTTCGTGGATTAATACTGTCTCATATCTTATTAATCTGGTATTAATCATATTGACTTTTATCATTTAAACATATCTAAGTAATCCAATTACAAAATGATATAATAGCAATTTTATTTGTCACATAATTAATTTGTACAAAAACACCATGTCTTTTACAAATAATGATGTTATGAGTCATAATTGTCCAACAATAATAATATATGTATATGTGAGTATATAATTGGACTATCCAATTATATTTAATTTGGTACATTATATCGAGCTAGCACGGGGACCAAATGGACCTATAGTTTTGAGCTCTAATAATCCCAAATATTAATTAAACTATTTAATTAAAAATTATAAATTATTAACTTTAGGTTATTTGACTAAAAACTCACATCTACACTCTCATTGCCGTAGATAAATAATATAAGCCGAACTACGTCGATGTCCATCGATATAGTCATTACATACGGATTGGTCATTCACGAGTATCTCATAATTAGAGCCAGGTCATAATGTCTGTTATACCCCTCAAAATATTTTTACCTTAAGTATTATTGATTCTCTAATGAACGATTTATTCATAACTATTATAAATATTAATCTTTCTATTCGTAATAGAAAAACTTGAGCGTTCTAATCGTTCAAGTACCGAATCAACCCTTAAAGAATAAACTCTTCTACTTCTCGCAAGAAGGAGCGAAGTCCATATTCATGTAAAACGCCCATAGCTACACATCAAATCATGTCCTCAAAGTACGTAGCCATTGGTCGGGATTGTTACACCAACCTCACTTTTATAAATCAAATGACATAGTCTGCCATACAAGAGTTCACATTACACTCAGGATTCAGATTAATCCATATATGACCATCTAGTAGATTGAAATGAATTTCTTTATTTAACGAATATTATAAGAAATTCATTCATATCTGGGTCCAATCCTATATGACCATATCATATAAGGTGCCTCCATTCTCATGTCACCACATGACGATCCCGAATCAAGGTCGCCATGCAATTATAGAATGAACCGCAACTATAAATAAACCACAAATAAAGTACCCATTTTGTTTGCTCTCTATGGACTATTTTAGATTACTAACTTCAAACTTAAATCCTCTTGTGTATGACACTCATACACCAAGTCTGAAGGCACATAAGTAATCAAGGGTAAATAATATAATTTACAATATGCGATTTAAATCAAAATATTTGATAAATAAGCAATGCATCTTTTATTTTATGATAAATAATTTTGTTTACATTATATGAAATTATAGGGCATATATCCCAACAGTTCCTGAATTGAGAGATTCATTTCTTGTTAACAAACTATAAACACTGTAAAAAGAAAGGCATAACACACAATATGAGGACTTTTTAGAACGGGGAAGACCAAAAGAAAATTTTTAATAATCTTTCCCTCCAGCAAGAGATCCAGCAGCAACCCTAAGGCTTTCAGAGGTGTTCTCGGATCCGAGTTACACTTGAGGTACAACCTGAGGGCCCCAAAACCTCAACTCTGTATATGATTTTCCCAGTTCATTAAAGTTGCATAATCGGCCGGACATATAATTATTATACTGAAACTTTGACTGTACGTTCGGCTATGTATACTTGCTCTCTTGTGGTATATAGGATGGAAACGTAGATGTAAATTTCATAGCCAATTCTGAATAAATGATAGTATGGTATGCACTTAGGATACAACCGCACGTACCACTTGGATGTAGTTACGCATGTCTTCTTTATTGTTTTTATAATTATTATTATTCTTTGATTGTTTTATTGCTTTATTGCTTTACTTTTGTTATTATTTTGCCATGTATGATCTTCTGCTCTACAATTGTTGGATTTACGTGAGTTGTGCCAACTGTTATGATTGTCATATTCTGTATTTATGTCTCACGTAGTATATTCATCTAGACTTTCAGTAAGTATCGCCATATATTAAATACATAAAAAAATTTGTCTAGCCAGGTTTCTTCGAAGCCAAACTGGAAAGATATGTTTAATCCATATTTTACTATAGCTTTGATTATACACTAAACCAGACCGAAATTATCCTCCAAACTTGGCCATATTTCATCTATATCCAGTCAGACATCACCATTTTTACAGAGGGATTCGATCTTTCCTTCTTAATCTCATTTTCCTTCTTAACCAATTTCCTTACCAAAAGATATTCTTTCTTTGTTAACCAAACCATAAACCCTATAAAAAGGAGACCAAAACACACAAACAAAGATGATTTTGGAGACTTTTTTTTTTAAATGTTCAAACAAAACACCAAAAACACATAACCTATTTCCCAACTATAGCAAGAGATCTAGCATTTAATCTAGGCTTTCAAAAGATAGTCTCGGAGCCAAATTACGCTTAAGGTACGACCTGAGGGCCCCAAAACTTTAACTTTGCATATGTTCTTATTCAGTTTGTTGACACCGTATATCCAACCGGACATACTCTATGTCCGGCAGGACATGCACTTGTCACACAATAAATCTGGCCATCTAATTGGCTACATTAGGCAATCATATTATGTGGTATATACGATGAAAACCTAGACGTAGATTCCATATTCGATTCTGAATAAACAGTAGTATGGTTTACACTCGGGATACAACTCCACGTACCACACAAAAATGGATGTGCCATGCTTTTATCTATGTTTATTATCTTGCTTCTATTTTCTTTTATTATTTAATTACTATTTTATTACTTTACTCTGGAGCTAACTATTTCTGATGTTATCATGGTTGTTATCTGGATATAATTATGTGTTCTTGATCTTTCTAGTTTACGTAGCAAATCCAACCAGACATCCAGAATGTCTGGTCGGACATAACAATATATCCGGTAACAATATATATCCAGATTAAACATATCTTTGTTAAACATAACAAAGATATATTTATTCTGTATTTTATTATTGCTTTGATAATTTTTGAGCATATTGTAATTCTTTAAATTATTACGTTGCGTGTGATATAAACTGCTTATGTGAGTGATTGTATGATAATACATGTTGATTCTTTTTTATGACTGGATATTATACTGGCATCAGTAAGGGACCATTCTGAACCCAAACGAGTTTAAGGTTGGAACTTGTGAATGGTATAATGTAGCGTTCAATCATTCCCAGTGTCTCATACTGGGTGGCATCTCTTTTGTTATCCAATTAGTCCTCTGTGGGCTATATGTACTCTCTACAAGCTACGAGCCCAATAATATCGTGGTCGCCGATGTCATAGGCATAGCGATAAACCCTTCTTTACTCATACACTATTATTTAGATGTCCTGACACCAGTTCAGAATCAAGGTTCACCTTCAGCACCTTTACCCTGAGCTTGGAGGCTAGCCCCAATCCATGCATTAAAGCCTCATATTCAGCCTCATTATTGGTGGAAGCATTTAAGAGTCTGATGACCTCTTTTGTGAGTACCCATGAATCAGACTAGTGAACAACTCATTTCTCAGCCCCTCTTTTTCTCGCAGCTCCGTTAGTGTGCAAAGTCCACTGGATAGTTTTATCGGGAATGTCAACTGGTCTCTTTCAATTGGCTCAAACCTTTGAATT
The DNA here is from genome assembly GCA_019454045.1 of Zanthoxylum bungeanum. Taxonomy (NCBI): domain Eukaryota; kingdom Viridiplantae; phylum Streptophyta; class Magnoliopsida; order Sapindales; family Rutaceae; genus Zanthoxylum; species Zanthoxylum bungeanum. The sequence continues at coordinate 44,833 of SKCR01032923.1, forward strand.
TCAACCATGAAGTCTGCTACTGCATGCACTTTCCTGGATGTCTTCGGGGCATAGCGGATGTCATATATCCCTAGCTCAATTGCCCACTTAGTGAGCCTCTCTGAAAAGTCTGGCTTCGACAGTATTTACCTTATTGGGCAGTTAGTTACCATAATTATAGCGTGGGACTCAAAATAGTGTCGTAGCTTCTTCTATGCGGTCAATAAAGCCAGTACCAATATTTTGATCATGCTAGATCGAGTTTCTACGCCTGACAGCATCTTACTTGTGTAACATACGGGCTGTTGCTACTTATTTTTTTCCCTGACCAATATCATACTAACATCTACTTCTGATATGGCCGGATATAAATATAGGTCTTCCTCTTCCAAATGGTGCCATTAGTATGGGGGCTCAGCTCATATACTCATTGATTTCCTTCAGGGATTGACTCTGCTCCTCTCATAGGGGAGTGTCTGTGATTGTCTGATGTTGTTGAGGAAGGGCTTTCACTTGTCAGACATCTTGGATATAAATCAATTTAGAGCTGATATCTTCCCTGCCAGGTTTTGGACATCACGGACTGTCCGTGGTTCCCCAATCTCTAATATGGTCCTGAGTTATGTTGGACTTTCTTTTATCCCTCTCCTACTCATGATGTTGCCTAAGATCTGCCCCGTCAACACTCTAAATGCACACTTTAGGAGGTTGAGCTTCATCTTGTACCTTTTGAATATAGCGAAGCATTCCTTGGCATCTCAGATATGGTCATAGGCTACTTTGCTTTTGATCACATATCATTTTTGCAGGTTTTGACCGTTTGTCTGATCAGACCATATAATATTTTGTTGATCAGCCTCTGATAAGTGGCTTCTGTGTTTTTTAATATAAATAGCATCACCTAATAGCAGAACGGTCATCTTTCGATGATGAAATTCATATGTATCATCTATTTTTCATCCATTTGAATTTGATTGTAGCCCGATATGCATCCAAGAATCCCATTCTCTCATACCCTACAGTTGCGTCACCAGTTGGTCTATCCTTGGTAGTGGGTAATTTTCTTTTGGGCATGCCTTATTAAGGTTGGTAAAGTCGATACAGACCCTTTATTTCTCATTCTTCTTTGCCACTGCAACCATATTTGATACCCATTCAGGGTATTGGCAATGTTCTATAGCCCATACTTCCAAAAGCCAACCTATTTCTTCACTAATGATCTTGTTCCTCTCGAGGGCAAATCGTCCTTGCTTCTACTTAATTGGTGGGAACTTCGAATTTAGGTTGAGGTGGTATGTTGCATCCATCGGGTCTATCCCTGTCATGTCAATATGAATCCAAGCAAACGCATCTTTATTGCTCCTAAACATCTCTACTACCTTCCATTTTCTTCCACTGACAACATGGCTCCCACCAGTACCTTCTTCTCTGAATCTGCTTCATCTAAAACCACATTTTCCAAGTTATTGATGGAAGTTTTTGCCCTGTCTGGCTCATCCTTCAAATGTTTCAGATAGGGTGGTGGATAGTCCTTTAATTATTATTTAACTGACTCTGCTCGTCCCTTAGTCTCGTCGAACCTCTGCATCTCTTCTTATGACATCTTGTGTATTCCTTCCGAATTGATATTATAGCATCGACTAGCCTATGAGGGGTCACCCTTAATATTGATGGTATACAGCCCGTTCAGGGATTGACACCTTATCACCTGGTGTAAAGTTTATACCATGCCCTTCACAGCATGGATCCATCTCCGGTCCATAATCACGTTGATCGGGGATACAATGTTAATGATCAGAAAATCTATCAGCACCACCTTCTCTGCGACGTATACTGGCAAAGTTATTGCCCAACAGCCTTAATTTCGCGTTATTGAACGCGAACACAAGCTTTAGAGTAAGCGAGATGAGGTTCTGATATATCCCCATATGTTGGAACGCTTCCCAAAAGATGATATCATAATTGCTTTCTTCGTCCACTAGAACATGAGACACAATTGCATCATATATGTGCATTCTGATTATCAAAGGGTCTGAATGTGTTGGCTTTAGCATGTCTATGTCTCTGTCTGTGAAGGATATTGGTGCCGAGTAAGTGGATGGCTTTACTCTTGCCCTGACACAGTTTACTTGAAATCATATGGCCCTCATCTGATCCTCTCTCTCTCTATGAGTTGGCGCTCCAACCTGCACTGCTTCCTGTGCCCTACTTCGAGCTTGTCTACTCTTGTGTAGGAGACATGTGTTAGCCATCGCTTGTCCCCTATGATGCTGTTTGGCGTTGCTTCAGGCCTATGTTGGTCGTTTATCTGGTTCTGGTGCTGTTAGAAGTTGACTTCCTAAGGCAGAGCCTTGGCTTTCAGCTGGCTCTTCCCTTTTAGATACTCCAGAAGCTTCCCCTTTTTCATGATCGCCTTTAGTTATCGGTAAAAATTCTTGCATCTAGAAATGGTGTGCCCTATATCCTGGTGAAACTCGCAGTACAACCCTTTATCATGAAACTCCTATAGAACTTTTATCGGCTACGGCTCTCTCAGGAAACCTTGGTTCTTTACTTTGTATAAGATCTGCTCATGTGGTAGGATAAACTCGTACATCATCCTATCATCTTCCTACCTCGACTGCTTTGGTTCTGACTCATATCTCTCCTTTCTTTCGGTGCCTCCCGAGGTTTTGACTTCTCTTATGTCGCCTTTTGATATTCTCTTCCTTGAGTCATGACCCTGCTTATTTATAGGCCTACTACTGCGGTATTGGTCTGCCACAGCGATCGCAGCGGTCTGGGACATCCTGGCTCTATTCTCCATTACCTTCAGCAGGCCTTCTATCTTGGTTCGTACTTCTACCATACCGTATGGGGGTGTCTTTAGGAATTCCTCATGATTGTAAGATCCGTTTACCAACCCCTCGACGAAGAAGGCTGTTGCTAACCTTGAGTCTACGTTGTTGACGACGTTTATCTTGTCAACGAGCCTCTGTAAGTAATATTTGAGGGGCTCATCGTATCTCTGTTCTAACTGTATGTCTGCCATAATGACTTTGGCTGGGCAATTTCCATGGTACTGCTCGATAAATTTTCACCTCAACTCGTTAAAACTCTCTATGGATCTCTCTGGCAGTTACAGGAACAATGAGAGGGCATTTTTGGTGAGAGTGGTAACAAAAAATTTGCACATCAGGGCCTTACAGGCGGTTTCTAATGAGATCCTCTACCGAAACTGGACCAGATGTGGAATCGAGCTTGACTTCCCGTTGTATTTTTCAAAGTTTGGCAAAGTGAAATCTCTTGCCTTCAGCTCTTCCTCGATCCATCCCTGGAATAGTGAGGTGGACATCCCCCCGATTACCAAGTTAGCCAGATTCGTCGAGGTCTACACCTGAATGCCCCCAATCTTATTTACTATGGCAACCACCAGCCTCTCATCAACAGGTTCCTCCTTCCAGCGCATGTCTCCTTTATTTCGGCCCATGTACATGCCTTTGCCTTTATCCTTGTGTTCTACCATTTTCCATGTGCTGCCTTGGTTCATGGAGCTCTCCGCATTATAGTCTTCATCGTCAATCTTGATAGGGCACTTCTCCATAACCTCTTTGTTGTTGTTGTTCTCCTCCGGCTGCTTCTCCACTCATAGGTCGTTGACGGCTACTCCTTTTTATTTTCCCTTATCCTGTAAAGGGACGAATCCCTGAATCTGGGCCTTTTGCATCTGATTCTCCTACTACATGGCCCTCATATGCTCTTAGAACTATTTTTTATGGCTTGCATCTGTCATTCCATTTGCTTCATCATCTCGTTTCTTATCGCCAAGATGTCCATCATAGGCATCAAGTGGTTGGATACAACCTCCTCTTGGTGAGCAGCTAACACAGAGATTTTGAACTCATTATTCATTAGTGCCATTCTTGCTTTTCCGAAACAACAAAATGAGATGCGATGATCGAAAGGTAAAAGTAGTCTTTCTTTGGTTTAGCAAAAAAAAAAAGGAAAAAAAAAAAAGAAAAAAGAATGTTCTTAGGGAATATGATACCGTAGACACAACTTTTCATCTCGTTTTCCTACAGACGGCGCCAATTATTTGTGCAAGAAACCTCACAAACAATATCTTTGAGTAAAGAATTCTCTACCATTTCTCAATTAACAAAAGATCGATCAATTTCTATAGGGAACTATCTATGACTTCCTTTACGTTCCCATTTACGTTCTCTATTAACTAGCTCAATCACTAGAATTTCAAAATTCCCTTATTTTAGGTTGTTGACTAGCTTCAAGAAATTGAAGGTATTTACTTGGTTATCTGATTCCTTATTTCGAAGATTTATATAATTAAGAAATTGATGTATCGGGTTAACTTCTCGCGTGACCCCTACTTGCCTTTCCTGGAAGTGAGTTTGAAGCGGACGTTCTACCGAGAGGTCTTGAATTCAGACTCTTTCAGGAGGTCCTGACTTCAGGCTCTAATGAGAGGCTTCTGGGATCATATTCTGTTAGGAGACTCTGGAGTCAGACTCTGGCGAGGGGCCCTAAATCTCTTTTGTGGTGCGTCTAGTCACGTGTCAAGTGTTTGATTTTCCACCAAACACTTAACAATATTTTATAATTGGAAATACATATTATTCTAAAAACTAATCTCTCATAAATGATATATATTTTATCATAGTCACGTATGAAACTAATACATGCAAATATTAGTTTATAAAAGCCTTGCACTTTAATAATTATTGTAGTAGCTTGTTGTTATGGTATATCAGTGAAATGATAATAACCTTGAATGAATATATATATATATATAAGATAATGAAATAATAATAATCACACGATGATTACATTTTTTCTCCAGGGGAAGGGGATGTAATGTTAAAAAAAAAAAAAAAAAAAAATTAAAAAATTAAAAAATTAAAAAAATAAATTGAACGGGCCTGGGGCTGCAAGCATGTCTTGTACAGAAACCGGATCTTATCAGGCCCAAATGTCACGGATTTGAGTCGCTGTCGTGCCGGCCCTGGGACAGTACGGAACATTTATTACATTATAAATGGCGATTGACGTGGCACGTTTGAGGAAAAATTGGAATCTAAACAAATTACCTAAACAGTAAACTGATGACGTGGTCATCATCAACAAATAGTCTATGAAACAAACCTAGCAGCCTTCTAGTTAGAAATACGAGAACAAACGAACACACCGAAATTAATAATAAAAATATAAATAAAAAAAGCATTTGTGATTGCATTATTTATCTACCATGGCTTCTACGGTATGTACATGTGATTTTGAAAATTTTGAAGTTTTATTTTTCTGCTTTTGAGTATTGATTTCAATGATTGTGATGATGGAGAAGAGAGTCAGTGATCCTGAGAACAGCTTGGAGAAGATAAAACGGCAGCTTGCTTCCGGCTCTGGTCGCAGCTTGTTGCAGGGCCCACTTCTTAAGCGATCCGAAACGGTAATCATCTCCTCTCTGTCTCTTGATTATAATTTTAAAGATCAAAACCCCAATTCCCTTGTTATGCATTATTTATATAACAATTTTTTGTGAAATAAGTTTTAATTTGGAAACTCGTGTTCGGATGTGATTGGATAGGAAGGAACTAAGAAGCCAGCAAATTATTCAATTTATCACTGAAATGCATGAATTAGGGTTTGTTCAGTTCATATTGCAAAGTGAAATTTGTATGTCATGACAATTATCACTAAAATCTGTACTTTTTTATAGTTGAGGAAATGGAACGAAAGGTGGGTGATCTTAGATCCAACCACTGGGAAAATGGAATACAAGTAAGTTCATTTTGTACGTAATTTCATTATGGGCTCCAATCATTTCATTGGAACACATTTACTAAGTTCATTTCGTGCATAATTTCATTATGGGCTCCAATTATTTTGTTGGAACACATTAACTAAGATGATTTATGCGTAATTTCATTATGGGCTCCAGTCATTTCGTTGAAACACATTAACCTTCACGTTTTTCACCTGCTGGATGCTTGCTTGATTTTAGGACAAGAAGAAATGAGCCAACTGTCAAGGGAACAATTACATTTGATGAAAATAGCACTATTACAGTGTCTCCTGTGAACTTCCAGTAAGGCTGATGTTCCATGGTTATGCTTACTTGATTGCATTCACTGCTGTAAGTTGTCTGACCGGAACTATCCTGAGCAGTTATTAACATTGATTTTCTTTCTTTTTGCTGTAGTGGACTTCCCAAGTATGACGGCTGCTGTTTCTGTATCCTTATTAACCTGATTATTTCTTCTATTAAAAAAACGAGTTTGCATGTTTTTGGTTATGTCTAAATCTTTCCATTGTTAAATTGGTTTTGCTATGTTTTTGGTTATGTCTAAATCTTTCCATTGTTAAATTGGTTTTGCTTTACATTTTGGCTTCTTAATGATATGTTTAGATATTGGGACTCCACAGAGAAAAGACTATTTCCTTTGTGCAGAGACTCCTGGTGCTGCTAGAGCTTGGGCTTCAACTCTACAGTAAGTATATTTATTCTTGTTCTGCAAATTGCTACACTGAATATGATTTGTTATTACAATCTTCTCCTCCTGGATATGATAACTTGTTTCTGGCTATCTGCTATAGTGATATATGAGAAGATTGAAAAGCTGTTACTACAGAATTTTAAAATCTAGATTGCATCAGCATCTTGTTGTTTAATGCTGGAAACTGCAATAGAGAAAACATCTTACAAGCTAAACATGTTTTATGAATTTCATACTTGGAACGATTGTAATAACAAACCATATTCAGTGTAGCAATTTGCATAACAATTGCCCTTTCTTTCTGTTGGTCTTCTGATGCTCAGGTAATTCATTTGTCTTAATTTGTATTATTATTGTTTTGCTCCCTTTTTTAAGGTCAATATTAGTCAGCCTCTTTCTATTTTTATATGGATATTGGATCTAGCAGTATCCTTGTGTTGAGTTTCTCATCAGTCATGTGTCATCTCACCTCCCCCCCGTTTGTTGCCTTCCAATAATCAGTGCGGCACAGTTGGTTCTGAAAGCCCATAAAGAGGCCGTAAACTCCTTAAGTGGAAATGGTTCTGCAAAATTAGGAACAGTTGCAACAGTGGTTGCTGCTGCGAATTCAACAGCCCAGGAATGTTCTAAAGAAATTGAAGCAGCAATGCAGATCAGTTTGAGAAATTCTCTGGGAATGATGACAAGTAGAATAACTGATGGTCCAATGGATGATCTGACCATTATGAAGGTACATTGCCTGTTCCAGTAATTCTTATACATTGAGGATATCTCAGTAATCAGGTCTTTATTTTATATTCAGTTCATTTAGGTTAATTATTTATTTTTGAGATCCAAAAATCATGTGTGTAGGAATTATTGTCAATATTGGGGGTAAGTGAGAGTTTATAAATACTGCATTGCCTTTATACTCTGTAAATTACTGGAGTTTGTTGGTTTTGACTTCATTTTTCTCTTTCAAAGTATTTTCTGTCAAGCTTCTCTTTCTTGATATTTTTTCTTTTTAAGATCTACAGATCAAGTATAGATGGCTTGCCATGCTTTACTGTACTATTTCCTCAACAATTAATTTGAGAAGATCTAATTTTCATACCTGTCCTATGTGGACGAGAGCTTCTAGGTCCTGTAGTATTTCCTCAACACTTAATTTGTAAAGATCTAATTTTCATACCTGTCCTATGTGGGAGAGTTTCTAACCATATGAGTAGGACGAGCTTCTAGGTTCCCTTGGTCCTTGGATGGAATTTTGATGTCAGGGCTATCCCAAGGGGGCCAAAAATTGATCCAGGTCCTGGAAAAGATAAATGTAATTCATGCCGCCCAATATATCCTTTCTTGACATGTGGCCACCTTGCTTGGCGGCACTGTAATCTTATGATGCCTGCATTAAGTCCATCTAGTTATTTTCTTTACCTAGTTTCCCTTGGTCCTTGGATGGAATTTTGATGTCAGGGCTATCCCAAGGGGGCCAAAAATTGATCCAGGTCCTGGAAAAGATAAACGTAATTCATGCCGCCCAATATATCCTTTCTTGACATGTGGCCACCTTGCTTGGCGGCACTGTAATCTTATGATGCCTGCATTAAGTCCATCTAGTTATTTTCTTTACCTAGTTTCACTATTATGACATAATGTTTATTGCAGGAGACGCTAATAGTCAAAGATGAGGAATTACAAAATTTGGCTAGGGACCTCCGTGCTCGTGATTCAACTATAAGAGATATAGCAGATAAACTATCTGAGACTGCTGAAGCTGCTGAGGCTGCAGCATCTGCAGCTCATACAATGGATGAAGAAAGGAGAATTGCTTGTGCAGAAATTGAGCGTATAAACAAAGAATCTGTGAAGCAGCTAGAGACATCCATGTTGAAGGTAAAATTGTCTCAGTTTTATGGTGGTTCATTGCACAATCCAATTTATACTCTGTGATGAATAATCGAGTTAGAATAAAAGCCATGTTTTATTGCATACATAATTAAATATCCCCTGCTGTTTGATGAAATTCACTTAACAAGAAAAATGACTGTATGCAGTGTTAGATGCTACTTTTACTTATCTGGACTTCTATAATATTTTCAGCTGAAAAAGTATGAAGAAAAAGTCACGGTGCTTAATAAAGAAAGAGATCAATTGATTAAACAGAGAGACTCTGCTATTCAAGAGGCACACCTATGGCGTTCTGAGCTTGCAAAAGCTAGAGAGCGTGTAGTGATATTAGAAGAAGATGTTGTTAGAGGAGAGGAGAAGGTCAGGGTTGCTGAAGCAGATGCTGAAGCTCGGATAAAGGAGGCTGCTCAGAAAGAGGCAGCTGCTATAAAAGGAAAGGAAGAGCTTTTAACATATGTTAATATGCTGCAGGCACAACTCCAAAGGTATGACACATTCTTGATTCCTGCCATTCTTGCATTGCAAGTGGACATTGGGCACAGTTACCTGTAAAAAAACAGAACTTATAGCTCAAAGTTTATTTGGAAAAACCCACCTTAAGGCCTCTGTACTCTCAATGTTTTTTACATTACACCCCTGTACTAAATTTTCTACACATTGCACCCCTGTACTCTCAATGTTTTTTACATTGCACCCATGTACTAAATTTTCTACACATTGCACCCCTGCACTCTCAAAAAATTGACATTCCACCCTTATTTTAACGGCAAGTTAACAGAGTTGAGAAATATTCTGACATCACCCACCCTTATTTCGGATTGGACCGAGCAAATTTTTTTACTTTGAAGTTATGCTAGGGCGCATAACTATATGTTAGGGCGCATAAATATTATGCTCCTTCTGATACATTCAAAAATCCAACTAATTTATTGCAAAAATTAGATCAAAATTACGATCTTGGAGTGTTATTAATGAACAACGAAAAACAAACAAAGATGCTTCACGGTTATCAGACACTATTCCTAAAGAACGACAACGAGTATTACATGTCATGCGTGCACATTTATAACAAACACTCATTTTTTTAGCTCTTCTCTTTTTAGCATAGGTGCTTCTTCCTAAACCAGACAGATATGACACAAATAAGGGTAGGTGATGTCAGAATATTTCTCAACTCTGTTAACTTGCCGTTAAAATAAGGGTGGAATGTCAATTTTTTGAGAGTGCAAGGGTGCAATGTGTAGAAAATTTAGTACAGGGGTGCAATGTAAAAAACAATGAAAGTACATGGGTGCAATGTGTAGAAAATTTAGTACAGGGGTGCAATGTAAAAAACATTGAGAGTACAGGGGCCTCAAGGTGGGTTTTTCCAAGTTTATTTTGATGTAGTTAAAAAAAATAAAAAAATCAGGCTGTCAAAGAGGATGCTGGTCAAGCCTCTGGTGAATTTAGTACTAACTGATGGAAGAATATCAGTTAGACTCCCGAATTTTATTTAAACCAAAAAAAAAGGAACTGAATTTATTTGAGATACATGGTACAACAATGTGTTTCAGTGCAATATTAGGCCCTCTCCCGGTGTTTTGTCACTCTGTCTCGAGGCCAAAAAAGTTGTAATTAAATTTAGATGATGATAACAAATGGATCTGCTGGTTTCTTTTGTTGTTGATTTATGGTGACGTGGATTGTGGAATACTCCACTGTTTCTCGTTGAGGCAGTGACGAACTCCTCCTTGTTTGTGGAGGTGCTTCACTTGCTATCACGTATGTTACTTCAAGTCCTTTTGCCCAATCATAGGTGCGCACATTAGCTAATAAAATTGGGGGGTTGGGAGTCCTTTCAGGATGGTGTTATGAGGAGTTGAAAGTTGACATCCAAAATCTCTTTTTCTATAAACAGACAGCAGATTGACACAAAGCAAGTTTTTGAGGAGAAGACTGAGTCCTCAAATATTGATAACTCCCCGCCACCCACAAAGGATGTAGACTTGTCAGATGAGAATGTTGATAAAGCTTGTCTCAGTGTTTCTCGAGCAGTACCAGAACCGGGGGAGAGTGTGGTTCACATGACAGCGGATAAGGTCAACCTACGGCCTATTGGAGATGGTGAATGGAGTGATATTCAGGCAACAGAGGCGAGGATAGCCGATGTGAGAGAAGTTGCCCCGGAAACTGAAGGAAGCAGTCTGGATATTCCAGTGGTTAGCTCACCTGTTTTCAATCACCACGAGCAAGGAACAAATTCTTTTCATCAGCCTTGACCTTTTTTTTTGGTTATTTATTAATTTGTGTTTCAAATTGAATACATTACAGAACCAAAATCTTTAATGTAAACTAAAAAGATCAATTACAGAAGAAATGTAAACTTGCTTGGTGTATTATTTTCTCATTTCTATAATGAAACCATAGAGAGGGAATGGTATGAATCTTAAAGTATATGACTGTCGGCCGTACGAATTCCTGATCTTGTTTGTTTCTCAGTGATTGATCTTGGGTCTATCTGTCGATGGCTGCAGCAAGTCGAATTTAAGTCGATTGTATATTGTCTAAATATTTCTGGATAAACAAAATCTCTATGAATAATCAACATAAATTTTTTAATTTTTTAATTTTTTTTTTTGGTGGAGCCAACGATATTTTGATCAACCATTGAAATGCTATTTCGAGAAAAGTTATGCACACGTCCCCAAGAGGTTTTGGTGGTACAGGTCCCAGGATTTGGTCTTCTAAGTGATGGTTCGAATTTAAGGGGTATGTTTGTTACAAGAGTCTGAGACAACTGATGATTTTACATGTTTCACTTAAACTTGGATCGGATGATTTTGCGACGTGATTTCCAATGTTTAAAAAAAAAAAAAAATTATGCACATGACATTAACAAATGATACTTGCTTTATATCCAGCACAACAAATTCGATCTCCGTTTGGGTACCCTCGACTTTTTAAAATTACATTCCATTAATAAAAGTCATACTAGAATTACATAACACTATTAAAAGCTATACTAACAAGTGCATAGAGCCCCTAATACTAAAGAGGCTCTACGTACTCTCATAGTTTTTTTTCACGACTAAAATGATTGGAGTATGTCTAACATAAACTTCTAAAAGTCTTAATGAGAAAAGAAGAAAATTTTATATTGACATATATTAAGCGAGGTCAGAGAAAACCTAAATTGAAATTGATATAAACTATGAAAAATAGACTAAAATTTTACTAAACTTAATAAAATAATGATTTCTTATATAGTGCAATAATAACATCAATATGAGCGGCTCCGAGATTTGGCTGGTCCTAGGCGAGCATATGAAAATGAGGATCTAAGTTGGTTTAAAATTATTAATTAATAATAACATTAAAAAAAATTTGGAGCCTATACCACATAATTTTTTCCTACTTGAATGTACTTGGGGGCTAGGGCCACAAAATTTTCCCTTATAAATTTTTGGCAAAAATATGAAAGTGGCCCTCTAACTTTCATGTTTTTTCATTTAAGTCCGTTAACTTTCAGTTTTGTCAATTCAGTCCTCTAACTTTCAATTTTTGTCAATTCAAGGCTCCGTTATAAATTCATCACTGTTGCCGTTACAAATAACGGCAACAGCAAAATAAACGTACTTTGCCTGTTATTTAATTAATACCCTCAATTAGAAAATATAGGCAGACAGATGAAGCTAAAGCAAAATAAACGTACTCTACTTGCATCTTCGAGCTATTTTTTTTGTCAAAAACACATATCACAAGTTCAATATGACTTTTTGTTAAATAAGTTGCGTATAATTATTTTTCACACTCGTCGCTAGGGTCCACTGATCAACTGCAGTGTAAAATATATCTTCTCGTGTTTTTTTTTTTGAAGGATTGGAAATAATACAATCGAATCATTCGATTCGAGTCTAAATATAGTAGGTAAAATATTTGATTATCTTAATCTCTTATAATAAATACATATCTTCGTTACTAGCACTAGTTATAATTTTTATAATTTTTTGACAAAAAGTCATATTGAACTTGAGATATGTGTTTTTGACAAAAAATAGCTCGAAGATGCAAGTAGTGTACGTTTACTTTACTTTAGCTTCCTCTGTCTGCCTATATTTTCTAATTGAGGGTATTAATTAAATAACAGGCAGAGTACGTTTACTTTGCTGTTGTCGTTATTTGTAACGGCAACAGTGATGAATTTATAACGGAGCCTTGAATTGACAAAAATTGAAAGTTAGAGGACTGAATTGACAAAACTGAAAGTTAACGGACTTAAATGAAAAAATATGAAAGTTAGAGGGTCACTTTTGTATTTTTGCCTAAATTTTTTTCTCATAAGTGGAAGCCAAAGGTCACAACGTAGGCTGCCTATCCTTCGCAGCTAGCTCTAGAAGGTAAAAGAGATCTTATCTAATGTGGAAAAGATTATTATTTTTATTTTTGTGAAAAGGAAATAACATTGCATTATAAGAAAGGAGTTACACGGCAAAAAGGGCGGAAACCCCCCTCCACAATCCCACAACATAATTCTTACAAGCTAACTTAGCTAAATTATGGGCTGCACCATTACATGCTTTAGGGGTGTTCATAGGGTTGGGTCGACCCTCGCAGCGACCCGATCCGACCCGGTCGGGTTTAAGAATTTTTAAAATTAAATTCGGGTCAATTTGAACCCGAACCAAAATTTCGGATCGGGTCATGGGTTGGGGTCAAAAAAATTGGGTCTGACCCGACCCGATATAAATATATATATAGTTTTATTGATACAATTATGACAAGAAAAAAATGTAGCTGAAGTGGAAAAGGTGTAACTTAATTCGAACTTGATCATCGGTTCGAATCTGATATTTTGTATTTTTTTCCAAAAACATGAAAATAAAAAACAAAATTTATGGTATAACTGAGATTCGAACCTATAACCCCTTATGAATTAAACCAACACTTAACCATTTCAGCTACACACGCATACTTTCAAATTTATATCAAAATAAATATATATTATATTCATGGCATATTATGTCGACCCAACCCGACCCGTTGTGACCCGACCTGCGCAGGTCACCTTCACAAATTTCAGGTTTCGGGTCAGAAAACCCGAATGACCCGACCCGATCGGGTCATAAAAAATTATGAAAAATCCGACCCGACTCGACCCGACCCGTGAACACCCTTAACATGCTCGATGACTAAAAAGAACTTTAAAGGAATTTGATGTAGGAAACGCTTTCCTTGCTCAACGGAAACGGTTTAAGCACACGGATCAGACTTGAAAATTTTTTCTACCCTTCTCTTTGACTGTCGAATGTTACTGCCACCACCACTGAAATTTTGCTTCAGTTTTAGACAAAATTCCAGCCCCAAAATAGCCCCCGAACAGCTCCGAACAGCCGGATAAAAATTGGACTGTTTTGGACCCAATTCGCGCCCAACGCACTACAGAAACAACCCCTAAAATGCGTGGGGTATGGCTGTGTTTTGGTTCTAATTTTTCACTTGAAAATAGCCCCATCACAGCCCCAAAACACCACAAAATGTTCACCAAATAATTGGATTAAAACGAAACAAAACCGAGTTCTATTTCACCAAGTAAAGGGACGACAATGAGCAAAACAAAGCCTCACTGCCGAGTACAATAAGAATAAGAAGAAGATGATTATTTGTTCGACACCACAAAGTCTTCCGAACTATATCTCGTTACCAACGGAAACTTGTGTGGGCAAGACTCACAAAATAATCCCTAAACGTTTTAGAGATTTAATCACACTAGATATTTGTTTTTAATTTCTTCTTTTTTTCTTCTTTTGGTTTGTCTCAACTTTTGAGAGAGAATGAACAAGAATAAGATGAAGGTTAGGGTTAGAATGAAAGACTTACAAAAGAAAATTAATATTTTCTTTTTTATACTAAGGGTTTAATTTTACAAAATAAAACAAACCATTTCCCCTCCTACCATATGAAATTTTCGGCCAAGCATGTGTGAAAATAAAAATTTTGTAACAACAATCTTAATTACCATAATGAGAAAATGTTACAAAATTAAATATTCAATTAACCTTTTGAAAAAACATAACTTCCAAATATAATCAAGGGTTTCCAAAATCCAATGCTTGAAATTCCAATAATGGCCTTATTAAATTATATCTAATATAATTTAATTTTATACATTTAATAATTATCATATAATTATTAAAATCATATATTAACTTTTAATATATAGTTTCAAGTGTGACAAATAATATCATTAATCATATTAATAATATTTATACATATGTGAGTATATAATTGGACTATATGTAGACACTTGTATTTTTTTGCTTGAAAGCCCGATGATGAGCCTTGTTGGGAGGCACTACCCGATAAATTGTGGAAGTCATGGGAAACGGACGTCGGAAGGGGAAATTCAAAGTAAGTACGTCGTCAGATTTAATTTGCATGTTCACTGCATGCATGTTCGTGCTGCGTTCGGAAACTCGTTCGAACGGGGAACAGATTGCGGGTATTCGTGCAGCGTCCTGGAACGCGTTTGAATGATCGTCTGTGTTTATGTTTTAAAATTGAAGCCCCAAGCCCATAACACCAAGCCCACAAGCCTAATCCAAAAATAATTAAAATATTTAAAACACATGTCACAAATTAAATCAAATCCAATTAAAATCAAAATAATATCCTTCCTAATTAAATCAAATCGAATTAAATTAAAACAAATCAAATCTAATCAAATCAAATCCCCTTTCCTAAATTAAATAAATCACATTCCAAATTAAATAAAACAAATCAAATTAAAACCAATCTAAATAAATCACCTACCAATTTAAATATATTCCCCCACCAAAAATACACAAGATCACTTCCTTAAATAATTAAATTAAACACATCCAATATTTGCATGATTTCCTTCCTTACCTATAAACTCTAGTGCACCATTATAAAAGAAACCAAAACTCCAAACCCTTAACCCCTTAGAGACTCACGGCAACCTTCAAAAAAAAAAAAAAAGAAGTAAAACCTTAGACATTCACTCCTCTCTCTAGAGCTCATTCACGCCAACACAACAATAAGAACCAACTCTTGCATCACCGAAAATCACACCCAAAACAGCCACCTTACACCACCAAAAATCACACCCAAAACAGCCCCCTACATTACCGAAAATCACACCAAAAACAACCCCTACATTATCGAAAATCACACCCAAAACAGCCCCTACATTACCGAAAACTGCAACTCAAAATAGTCACCTACATCATCGAAAACTACCCCTAAAACAGTCCAAGTTTCACCCCAAAATAACGGTAAATGAACAACTAAAAACAGCGAGGAAAGACCGAGAAAGTAACAGCGAAAATAGCAGAACGGTGAAGGAAAATAGTGGACCAGAAAACCAGAAAAGTTGTGGAGCAGTAACCCTTCCGGCGACAACGTGACGCACTTCCGAGGAGCAACTTAAAAGGTAAGACATGAGGGCACCCTTTATTAATTTTTATTTTGTAGCTTGGATGCGGCACGCTCGGTTGGACATGGAATATGTCCAACCGGGTGTGAGAGGTCCTATATCAAAAATGACCAAATTCTTGGTCACATCTTTCTTTAACGTTCCTTTATCTATTTATTGCACATTTATTTCGTATTATTAGCTCTTTATCATTCCACATGTTTCTTTCTTTGTTTATGTGTTGTTATATGCATTATCATACTTAATGCCCATTTTTATGATTGCATTGTGTTAACGCGTGAATGTTGCCTCTCGTGGTATATCGGATGGAAACCTAGACATAAATTCCGTAGCCAAATCCGAATGGACGGTAGTGTGGTCTGTACTTGGGATACAACTTCACGTACCACTTGGGGAAACATTCTCGTATGTGTTTACTGCATTATGGATGCCCATTTCGCTATCCCATTCGAACGCGTTCCCGAACGCTACTCGAACGCACACATTCTGTCTCGCCCCCGTTCGAACGTATTTCCGAACGCTACACGAACGCGGGCATTCTGGACAGATTCCTTTATCATGTCTTAGGCATTTTTTTGTTCATTGTTCCGCTATCTACTTTCTATGTGTCTTTTTCTTTATTGTTAATCTAATGCGCATGGGCTAACTAAGGTGGATTAAAGGTCCTCCATTCGAGGGAAATGCCTAAAGGCCACCTTTACCACGATGTTTTGCCGCACCGGATGAGGTACACTCGATTGAATGTGAAATATGTTCAATCGGGCATACAAGGTCCCATATTATTGCTTTATTTATCTTCTATGCATTGTTATTTGATGCGCATGGGCTAATTATGTTGGTTTAAAGGTCCTATATTTGAGGGAGAAAAAGTCTAAAAGGCTACCTTTACCACGATATTTTGCCGCGCCTTTTATTATTCCGCTATTTATTTTTCGCATATTATCTCTTTGTTTATTCATGCATTGTGATCTAGTGCGCATGAACTAACTAGGGTGGATTAAAGGTCCTCCAATCGAGGGAAATGCTTAAAGGCTACTCTTACCACAATGTTTTGTCGCGCCGGAGGAGGTGCACTCGATTGAATGTGAAATATGTTCAATCGGGCATACGAGGTCCTACATTATGTATTTGTTTATCCATGCATGTGTTTGTATTATTTCAGATGCCACTTTGGTAATCTCATTCGAACACGTTTCCAAATGCTACACGAACGTACGTACGCGTTTCAAAACGCTACTCGAACGCGAATGTATTTTTGTTTTGTCATGCATCAGGTCTTACCCCATTCGAACGCGTTTCTGAACGCTATATGAACGCGAACATTCTATTTCATTTACGTTCGAACGCGTTTCAGAACGCCACTCGAATGCACACGTATTCTGTTTTATCATGCATCAGGCATTGTCCCGTTCGAACGCGTTTTCAAACGCTATACGAACGCGAACATTCTGTTTACCGTTCGAACATGTTTCAAACGCTACACGAACACACATACAGTGCACAAACTGCTTTTAATCATATCTCATGCATGTTTGCTTCTTTGATCATTTCTTTTGCACTACATGATTAATCATATCATTTCATTATTTGCGCTTAGACAATCATCATTTATTTATATTTCCGCATTTATCTGCTTAATGTGTTCATGAGACTGTGTACTTGCCTTTATTTCACTTACTTTTATGCATGCAAACTTAGATATAGGTTACATGCAAACTTAGATATAGGTTATTCTTGCGTATGTATGTTGCGTAGACTTGGTTATATTATTGCATGAATCCGTTCATTACAAGTGGCATAAGTAAGGGACCATTCCGAACCCAACGGTTTGAGGTCTTCCCTTGCGAGGGGTGAGTGCGGCCTTAAATCATTTCCTAGTTCACACTGGGTGGCGACTCCATTATTCTCCGGTTTAGTCCCTCGCGGGCTAATCCGTACTCTCGACCGGGCCGCGAGCCCGGGACAGCGTCACCAATTTCTATGTCCTACAGTCTGGCGACTCCACTGGGGATAGAGAATCGGGCCCGAAATAATGCATTGTAATGTTTGTGATTTTTGTTTTAGTTAACCGTGTCTACAGTGGGTTTAAGGGGTTTAATCAAAGGCACTATTACAGCTAGGTAATGGTTTGGTGTCTTCCTTCATTCACTACCTTTCTATAAGGAAAAGCTGTGAAGGCACCTAGATAATCATTTACTTGAAGCTTATCGTGATGGACTAATTTGGAGGACCTATTGTTTATTCCTGTCACCAAGGCGATAAGAGCCTAAGAGGCAAGGGTATTTAAGAGAGTTCGCTCCACCCTCTCTCTGGGGAATCTTCAATAAGAAGTCCATTTGACAGTCAATCATGTATCATCACTCGTTGGCACGTACCTTAGCGTATAAAAAAGGTGCACTCACTTGGTCGCTTGAACCCTTGAGTGGGGAAACCTAGTTGTGGAAAATCCTTCACCAGCGGGAGCCTTTGTCTACACTCCCTATAAACCCGCATGTGAACCATAGTCGTATGACCTATAGAAGCCACCCTTTTTGCTTGTGTTTGAGACCATCATCATTTGGATTCAGTTGGACTTCTTGTCATGAGATGTGAACTTGTTGGACCATTTAAACTGAGACGAGTTTGTGTCTTATGACGATTGGGCCAAAAGTTTCTAAAATACTGATGGGCCACTTTGTGTTTGGGCCCCCTATCATTTGAAGTTGTTTAGCCACATTATCGTAAAAGTGTAAACCTGTTGGGCCTTTTTCAATTGGGACAAGTTTTCACCTCGCAATAATATGATTGAATACTTTAAAATGATAATGGGCCAACTTGTATGAAAACCTTGATGGGCTTAGAAAGTCCAAACATGATCCAAATATGCTAGAAGCATGAGTTCGATATCCACACTGGTTTTCATCGGCATATTTGCATACTTTTGGGCCGCTTCTAAGTTCATCCCCATGGCCACGGTTACCGAAAGCCCGATTCGTCGTTTCTAGACAATGGCATGATCCCATAATCAGCTTAGTCCATGTGGAAAATGGGTGGTCTTTGTCTTTTACCGATGGAAATGGACCGAGGTAGCCCAGGTTCACCTTGTAGCATAGGAGAGAACGATTTTGTGTACCTCATATTGGTGCGTAAAATAAGCCATACCTAGGACAGAAATGGACATACCACGAGTGTGGGAGGAATAAGGTCAGAAGGATATATTCTGTTTGAGTACCTCACGTGTTTTATATATTCCATGCATCGCACGCATACACGTATCATGCTGACTCGTAGTTAAAAGCCATCATAGATTTCCGTTAGGTTAAAGAGGAATGAAGGCTCATCAAAAGACCATTAGCGAACATGAGTGAGTCAGATAACGAGGGTTCTCGCATGGATCAATTAGAGACCAACCTCACTAAGATTACTGAGCAGTTGCAAGCTTTGATCGCCGTTGTAGCCAATATGGCAGTGCCCCAAGCAGGAGGGGCAGAAAGCTCTGAGAATGTTAGGCGTGAAGAGCCTCCGAATAGGGTGAGTGATGAGATCCCCGCTTTCGATGATGACATGGCTGAGTATGCCGCGGGAAGGGTAGCCGGGTCTCAGGCCGAGTTGCAGAAACTCAAGGATCAGGTAGAGTCTGTTACCCACAAGATTAGGGGTAAGCATGAAGATTTGTTAGATTACGATGTGATGACTTTTGAGGAGCAGCTGCCCTCTCAGTTCAAGATGCCCGACATAGCCAAGTTCAATAGGAACGGGGATCCGAGGGTCCATCTCCGACAGTATGTTTCTGTGATGAGTTCAGTGGGTTTGTCGAAGCCTCAGGTTCAGAAGATGTTCGGGATGTCGCTTGAGGGAGCGCCCGTGGTGTGGTATCATGGCCTTGAGAGAAAGGTCAATGATGATTGGAGGGTATTGGCGGAAGCCTATCTGAATCTGTATGTCACAGATTTGGAGATCGACTTGTCGCTCCATGACTTGGAGAATACCAAGCAGAAGCCGGAGGAGAGCTTCAAGGATTATGTGGATCGCTGGAGGAGCCAGTTTTTGAAGATGCAGACTCAGCCCTCGGAGAAGGACCAGATCAATATGATCATCAAGGGTACTAAGCCCTCGATTTACGGCAAGCTGAGGAGGATGACCTCTACGATTGGTGACTTTCGACAGTTGAGGGAGACTGTTATGGACATTGAGGAGGAAAAATCTGAGAATAGGAAGTTCTATGGCCATAACAGAAGGGCTATTGGGGGACCTTCAGGGACCATGCCCGCTACTGCTGAGGTCACTGCCATAAAAAACAGGCGGTTTTCCAACCTTGGTAAGCCTCTTTCAAAGGTGTTTGAAAAGCTGAAGATGCAAGGACTCCTAGAACCCTTAAAGCCTAAACCACTTCTAAACCCTGTACCACCCAACCTCGACCTAAACCTATATTGTCACTTCCATCAGAGGAAAGGCCACGAAACTGACAGCTGCACCCGCCTTAGGCATGATATCCAAAACCTTATTGACGCCCATAAAATACCCGATCCAGAAAAAGAACAACCCAACATACACAGAAACCCCTACCTAACTATCACTCTGTTCCACCACCCACTTACATGATCAACTCCGGCCTACCTGAAACCTTTGTCCTCCAAACTCTCAACCACCAGGTTTCTTGCATTGGGATATGAGATAGCAGTAGTGAAGAACCGTAGGCTGAGGAAGAAGGCAATGCCGCATACGCTTATTTCCCTAATTTATTTGATTGCAATCCTGCATTTTTAATAATAAAGACATTGATTTTGCCTACTTGTTCGAGTTTTTGTCCTTAATAGTTAAGCATTGGTCCGATGATGAAATTGTTTGCTTTAGGGTGAACCTTAGAAACGATAAGTGCGAGATGTGCTCTCATCCGATATTTTGAGTGGTTGATCTTGACTAGACTCGCGAGCACTTAATTATAGGATCTTAGCGGTGAAAGCCTGAGTAGTCGGCAAGATGACTAGTTGAAGAGAGTGCGGGTCGATGAATGACCGTTCGCTTAGATTTCCATCCTGACTTACTTGTGTTACGATATGTGGTACGGTTGGAAACCAAAGAAAAGTCTCTGAAGAAGAAAAAAATAAACAACCTATAACCGATAAGCGTGAAGCTACCCATGGGCGAGTATTAGGACCACCATGAGGAGAAATGCTACCTTAAAGGGTAGGTGTGTTGAAAAAAACAATGAATGAATGAAGAGACGAAAGAAACGAAAGAGAAAACCATATCATATTGAGTACGAGGAAGTAATTGCAGAGCATGATCAAGACATCTAGGTTGGTTAGACCCACTGATCCCCATTCTTTAAAACAAAATCATCGAGTTGGCTTACCTAAGGATCAAGCTGTAAAAGAACCTTTGCACACACACACACTTTGAGTCTGGTTCAGATCATTTATTCAAACGGTCGGATTTGAGATGCATCAAATACTTTGAAGGTTCTCTAGTATCGACACTAGGCATCATTTGAGGGAAATAATATGTAAAACTATCGGGACTATTTCGTAAAAGGCAATATAGTATGTTGATATGGAACGTCACATCACATGATCTACTTTGGCCGAGTGCAAGCAACGAAGAACAAAAAAAAGCTAAGCCGAGTCTGGGGCGACCAGTCTACCACCCGCGAATAAGGGACATAATGGAATCTTGAGTCATGGGATCAAAGAAAAATGAACAATCACCAGAGTAGAATTGACGGAAAGAAATCGTAAGCAGACCCAGGGGGCGACTGAAGACTTTTGTAGGCGAAGAGCGCTAAAGAAGCACAAGGAAAGCCTAACCCATCGGAATAGGGAATGTATCCATGCATACATGCATACATATCATATACATGCAATTTTTGTTTTTTGTGTTCGCAGGTTTCGAAGAAAAAAGGAAAAAGCGGCAAAGACGAGCAACTCAGTAACGATTTGGAAATAGACCACCATCTCAACAAGTAACGGTTCGGAAATGGACCATCACATCAGTAACGGTTCGGAAATGGACCATCTCTCATCAGTAACGGTTTGAAAATGAACCATCTCACATCAGTAATGGTTCGGAAATTGACCATCTCTCATTAGTAATGGTTCGGAAATGAACCATCTCTCATCAGTAACGGTTCGGAAATGAACCATCTCTCATCAGTAACGGTTCGGAAATGGACCACCACCTATCAAGTAACGGTTCGGAAATGGACCATCTCTCATCAGTAACGGTTCGGAAATGGACCACCATCTCAACAAGTAACGGTTCGGAAATGGACTACCATCTTAGCAAGTAACGGTTCGGAAATGGACCATCTATCATCAGTAACAGTTCGGAAATGGACCATCACCTATCAAGTAACGGTTCAAAAATGAACCATCCTCTTACATCAACTCAGTTCGAAGCATCTTGCAAAGCAGCAGGTAAGTACGACAGCCGACAACCCAAGTAAGTAAAAAATGCATGCATAACTTTGATAGGATTGTCACTGTCACACACTGCACAAGTCCCATCAAAGTGGGGGCGACTGTAGACACTTGTATTTTTTTGCTTGAAAGCCCGATGATGAGCCTCGTTGGGAGGCAGTACCCGATAAGTTGCGGAAGTCGCGGGAAACGGATGTTAGAAGGGGAAATTCAAAGTAAGTATGAAGTCATATTTAATTTGCATGTTCACTGCATGCACGTTCGTGCTGCGTTCGGAAACACATTCGAACCGTGAACAGATTACGGGCGTTCGTGCAGCATCCTGGAACGCGTTCGAACGATCGTCTGTGTTTCTGTTTTAAAATTAAAGCCTCAAGCCCATAACACCAAGCCCACAAGCCTAATCCAAAAATAATTAAAACATTTAAAACACATGTCACAAATTAAATCAAATCCAATTAAAATCAAAATAAAATCCTTCCTAATTAAATCAAATCCAATTAAATTAAAACAAATCAAATCTAATCAAATCAAATCCCCCTTCCTAAATTAAATAAATCACATTCCAAATTAAATAAAACAAATCAAATTAAAACCAATCTAAATAAATCACCTACCAATTTAAATATATTCCCCCACCAAAAATACACACGATCACTTCCTTAAATAATTAAATTAAACACATCCCATATTTGCATGATTTCCTTCCTTACCTATAAACCCTAATGCACCATTATAAAAGAAACCAAAACTCCAAACCATTAACCCCTTAGAGACTCACGGCAACCTTAAAAAAAAAGATAAAAGAAGTAAAATCTTAGACATTCACTCCTCTCTCTAGAGCTCATTCATGCCAACACAACAACAAGAACCAACTCTTGCATCACCGAAAATCACACCCAAAACAGCCCCCCTTACACCACCAAAAATCACACCCAAAACAACCCCCTTACACCACCAAAAATCACACCCGAAACATCCCTCTACATTACCGAAAATCTCACCCAAAACAGCCCCTACATTACCGAAAATCACACCCAAAACAGCCCCTACATTACCGAAAACTGCAGCTCAAAACAGTCCCCTACATCACCGAAAACTACCCCTAAAATAGTCCAAGTTTCACCCCAAAACAGCGGCAAAGGAACATCTAAAAATAGCGAGGAAAGACCGAGGAAGCAGCAGTAAAAATAGCGGAATAGTGAAGGAAAATAGTGGACCAGAAAACCAGAAAAGTTATTGAGCAGTAACCCTTCCGACGACGACGTGACGCATTTCTGAGGAGCAACTTAAAAGGTAAGACCTGAGGACACCCTTTATTACTTTTTATTTTGTAGCTTGGATGCGTCACGCTTGGTTGGACATGGAATATGTCCAACCGGGTGTGCGAGGTCCTATATCAAAAACGACCAAATTCTTGGTCACATCTTTCTTTAACGTTCTTTTATCTATTTATCGCACATTTATTTCGTATTATTAGCTCTTTATCATTCCGCATGTTTCTTTCTTTGTTTATGTGTTGTTATATGCATTATCATACTTAATGCCCATTTTTATGATTGCATTGTGTTAACGCATGAATGTTGCCTCTCGTGGTATATCGGATGGAAACCCAGACATAAATTATGTAGCCGAATCCGAATGGATGGTAGTGCGGTCTGTACTTGGGATACAACTCCACGTACCACTTGAGGAAATATTCCCGTATGTGTTTACTGCAATATGGATGCCACTTTCGCCATCCCGTTCGAACGCATTCCGGAACGCTACTCGAACGCACACATTCTGTCTCGCCCCCGTTCGAACGTATTTCCGAACGCTACACGAACGCGGGCATTCTGGACAGATTCCTTTATCATGTCTTAGGCATTTTTGTGTTCATTGTTCCGCTATATACTTTCTATGTGTCTTTTTCCTTATTGTTAATCTAATGCGCATGGGCTAACTAGGGTGGATTAAAGGTCCTCCATTCGAGGGAAATTCCTAAAGGCTACCTTTACCACGATGTTTTGCTGCGACGGACGAGGTACACTCGATTGAATGTGAAATATGTTCAATCGGGCATACAAGGTCCCATATTATTGCTTTATTTATCTTCTATGCATTGTTATTTGATGCGCATGGGCTAATTATGTTGGTTTAAAGGTCCTCTATTTGAGGGAGAAAAAGTCTACCTTTACCACGATATTTTACCGCGCATTTTATTATTCCGCTATTTATTTTTCACATATTATCTCTTTGTTTATTCATGCATTGTGATCTAGTGCGCATGGGCTAACTAGGGTGGACTAAAGGTTCTCTATTCGAGGGAAATGTTTAAAGGCTACCTTTACCACGATGTTTTACCGCACCGTCGAGGTACACTCCATTGAATGTGAAATATGTTCGATCTGGCATACGAGGTCCTACATTATGTATTTGTTTATCCATGCATGTGTTTGTGTCATTTTAGATGCCACTTTGGTAATCTCGTTCAAACGTATTTCTGAACGCTACACAAACGTACGCATTCTGCCTCAGTCCGTTCGAACGCGTTTCAAAACGCTACTTGAACGCGAATGTATTTTATTTTGTCATGCATCAGGTCTTACCCCATTCGAACGCGTTTCCGAACGCTATACGAATGCGGACATTCTGTTTCATTTACGTTCGAACGCATTTCAGAACGCCACTCGAACGCGCACATATTCTGATTTATCATGCATTAGGCCTTGTCCCGTTCGAACGCGTTTCCGAACGCTATACAAACACGAACCTTCTGTTTACCATTCGAAAGCGTTTCAAAAGCTACACGAACGCACATACAGTACACAGACTTCTTTTTTTCATATCTCATTCATGTTTGCTTCTTTGATCATTTCTTTTGCACTACATGATTAATCATATCATTTCATTATTTGCGCTTAGACAATCATCATTTATTTATATTTCCGCATTTATCTGCTTAATATGTTCATGAGACTGTGTACTTGCCTTTATTTCACTTACTTTTATGCATGCAAACTTTGATATAGGTTACATGCAAACTTAGATATAAGTTACATGCAAACTTAGATATAGGTTATTCTTGCGTATGTATGTTGCGTAGACTTGGTTATATTATTGCATAAATCTGTTCATTACAAGTGGCATAAGTAAGGGACCATTCCGAACCCAATGGTTTGAGGTCTTCCCTTGCGAGGGGTGAGTGCGGCCTTAAATCATTTCCCAGTTCACACTGGGTGGCGACTCCATTATTCTCCGGTTTAGTCCCGTGTGAGCTAATCCGTACTCCTGACCAGGCCGCGAGCCCGGGACAGCGTTGCCAATTTCTGTGTCCTACACTATCCAATTATACTAAATCCGCTATAGTATATCGAGCTAGCACGGGGACTAAATGGACCTACGGTTCCGAGCTCCAATAATCTCGAAATATTAATTAAGCTCTTAATTAAATATTCTGAATTATTAACTCCAGGATATTCCACTAAAAACCCAAAGTTGCACTCTCGTTGTCGCATATGATATATTAAGCCGAACCAAGTCGATATCCATCGATAAAGTCACTACATACGAATTGACCATTCACAAGTATCTCGTAATTAGAGTTGGGTCATAATGTACGTTATACCTCTCTAATTATTTATACCATAGGTGTCATTGATTCTCTAATGAATGATTTATTCATAACCATTATGAATTTTAATTTTTTTTATTCGTAACAGAAAGACTTGAGCGCTCAAACCGTTCAAGTACCGAATCAACCCTTAAGGAAGATACTCCTATACATCTCGCAAGAAAGAGTGAACTCCATATCTATGTAAAACGTTCCCATCTACACAACAGACTATGCCCCTAAAGTACGTAGCTATTGGTCGGGACTGCTACACCAACCTCACCTTTGTAAATCAATGGACATAGCCTGCCATGCAGGAGTTCGTAGTACACTCAGGATTAAGATCAATCCATATATGACCATCTAGTAGATCGAAATGATTTTCTTTGCTTAACGAATATTATAAGAAAGTCATTTCCATCTGGGTCCAGTCCTATATGATCACATCATACAAGGTGCCTCCATTCTCATGTCTCTACATGGACGATCCCGGATCAAGGTCGCTATACAAATATAGAGTAGACCGCAGCTATAAATAAACCACAAACAAAGTACTCGTTTTATTTGCTCTTTATTGACTGTTTAAGATTACTAACTTCAGACTTAAATCCTCTTGTGTATGACACTCATACACTAAGTCTGAAGGCACATAAGTAATCTAGGGTAATCAAGATAATTTATAACATGCGAAAATTAAATAACATTTTGATAAATGAATAATGCATCATTTTATTTCAAAGCATATAAAGTCATCTACATTACATGCAGCTCTAGGGCATACATCCCAATAATCTCCCACTTGCACTAGAGCAAATGGGACATGTCACGTAATCCTAAACCATCTATGTGACTTTCAAACACTTTAGTCGACAAGGTCTTTCTAAACGGATTAGCCAAGTTCTCTTCGGCTGCAATCTTTGTGATAGTAATATCTATTCTCTGCACTATCTCCCTGATGAGATGATATTTCTTCTCTATATGCTTTCCTCTCTTGTGGCTTCTTTGTTCTTTTGAATTCGCTACTACACCACTATTATCACAATAAAGTGTGAGTGGTTTATCCACATCTGGACCAACTTCCACATCTCCCAAGAATTTACGGAGCCAGACTACTTCCTTAGCTGCTTCACAAACTGCTACATACTCAGCTTCCATGGTGGAGTCAGCAATGCAAGATTTCCATATGTTGATTTCCTAGAATCGACATCTATCTGAAAATCAGAGTCCGTATATCCCCTTAGGATCATATCCTCACCGGACTATACAAGCATATAATTTCTCGTTCTCTTAAGATACTTAAGAATGTGTTTCACAGCCACCTATTGATCCAATCATGGGTTTGACTGAAACCTACTGACTACTACCACTGTAAAACAGATGTCTGGTCTCGTGCATAACATAACATACATGAGACTACCAACTGCTGAGGCATATGGGATATGTCTCATTTCCTCAACATTTTGAGGTGTCTTAGGAGACTGTTCCTTTGACAAATGAATTCCATACTGATAAGGCGGATTGCCTTTTTTGGAATTCTGCATCCCAAATCGCACAAGCACCTTGTCGATATAGGATGCCTGCGACATAGCTAACAGTCGTTTCTTTCGATCCCGAAGTATCTGAATCCCAAGAACATAACTAGCCTCTGCTAAATCTTTCATTTGGAATTGGTTAGCTAGCCAGATTTTCACGTCCGATAATATCTTTACATCATTCCTAATGAGTAAAATATCATCGATGTATAAAATAAGAAAAACCACATTCCCGTCAATGATTCACTTGTATGCACAAGGCTCATCAATATTCTGCTCAAAGTCATAAGACTTGATCATGGTATCAAATCTTATATTCGAAGATCGAGATTGCTTAAGTCCATAGATGGACATTTGCAGCTTGCAAACTTTTTGCTCTTGACCTTGGGCTATGAACCCATCTAGTTGTACCATATAGATACACTCATCAAGATTGCCATTCAAGAATGCAGTCTTGACGTCCATTTTCTAAATTTCATAGTCATAATATGTGGCAATGGATGAAAGAGTGCGAATGGATTTGAGCATGGCTACTGGCGAGAAAGTTTCCTCATAGTCAACTCCCTATTTCTGGGTATAATCCTTAGCTACTAGCCTAGCCTTGAAGGTTTGTACCTTCCTATCTGCTCCCCTCTTCCTCTTGTAGATCCACTTGCAACCTATAGGTTTCACCCCATCATGTTGGTCTATAAGTTCCCAGACTGAGTTGGAGTACATAGACTTCATCTCTAGGTTCATGGCTTTGAGTCATTCCTCTTTATCAGAATCATCCATTGCAGTACGGTAGGTCAATGGATCATCTATACCATCGCTAGATGCGATAACTTATGGCTCTCCAACTCCAAGATAGCGATCAGGTTGTCGTACAACACTCCCAATGCGTCTAGGTGGTAGATCATTCTGACGAACTTGCATCTGACACTCAGATGTCAAATGTGCTATGTATTTATCAACTGTCGTTGATGATGTTGTGCTGGTCGAACCAATAAGTAACTCCTCGAGTAACACTTTACATCGAGACTTGAACTCTATCATATAGTCCTCATTTAGAAACGTAGCATTTGTCGATACAAACACTTTATTATCTTAAGGATTATAGAAGAATCCACCCCTAGTCTCCTTAGGATAGCCTACAAATAGGCACACTTGAGAACGTGGCTCCAACTTTGTAGTCTTATTCTTCAGCACATGTGTTGGACACCCCTGATGAGTGGTATTTATATCACTTATTCCCACTCATTTGACCTAATATTTCGTATAGTTTCTCGAGTTTTGTGAACGTTTTGATGTATTTTGTGTTATTTTACAGATAAATAAAGTTTGGAAAGCATTGGAGGCAATTTGGGGCAAAAACGGACAAAAATGCGTCAACAGGGATATTTTGGTCTTTAGCGCGTCGCGACGCTGAAGACTTGCGCGTCGCGACATCTAAAATGCGCCGAACAGTGCTAACGTGCGCCGGGTCCACAAATCAGAATCTGAGAAAAGTTTGACTTTCCTAAAATGCGCCGTGCCACGTGTCACCATCACAGCCGATCTGCTAACATGCGCCGTGCCACGTGTCAGCATCCTACGGTGCCGACAGTCGCCATCGCCAGGTCATTTCCATGTCATCAGCCACGTCAGCAAGTCAACAAGTCAACATTGCCACCTCACCGCCACGTCATCATCAGCCAATCAGGAAGTGCCACGTGTCGCAATCCTACGGTGCCGACAGTCTCTTTCCCACGTGTCGCCATGTCGTCGCCACATCACCGCCACGTCATTGCCACGTCAGCATCAATAATTGAGTATCTAATCCTTATCTGACACGTGGCGGATAAGAATCTCAGCGACCAATCAGAAGCTGCCACGTGTCACAATAATTGAAGCCCAACCACCGCGCCACGTGTCACCTTATCAGCTTATCCAGAATCTTCAAACCGACGAACCAGAGCGTGCCACGTCGATAAAAGTTGGCGTAGCGACGCTGAGGTCCCTGGCGTCGCGACGCTGGAAGCCTACCGAGGCCTATAAATTGAGCTCGAGATTTCAGAATTGAATGTACCACTCTCTCTCTTCTATTCTATCTAAAGAGAGAGTTTCTCTCTCTAGATTCTTTAGTTTTTAGTTTTTTTTAGTTTTTTAGTTTTTTAATTTTTAGTTTTGTAAATAATTTTAATTACGTTTTGTGATAATAGTAATTTAATTTTTACTTTTTACTTTTTACAGTTTTTACTATTTACCATGATGAGGTAACTTCTCCAGCTAGGGTGAAAGGTAATTCTTTTACTATTACTATTTAGATTAATCTCCCTTAAAAATAATATATTCACTATTTAAAATATTGACTTAAAAAGGATACCGCCAGATTGGTCGGTTGGTAATTCATTTTAATCTGGTTTAAACCTGACTAATAAAGGATACCGCCAGATTGGTCGGTTGGTAATTTAATTTTGGTTCCGCCTTTATGGCTGGTTCGACTTAATTTGACTTAATCAGGTTACCGCCTATATGGCTGGTTGGAAAAAGAATCACAAGTCTATATATTATTTTATGGGAGATATCTAAATTAGTAGTAGTAAAAGTAATTCCTTTTACCTTAGCATTTTATTTTATTTTACTTTTCAGTTTTACTTTATGTCTTTTACTTTTCAGTATTTTTACTTTATGTCTTTTATTTTATTTAAGTTTTTACTAGCCCTAGTTATGTGTTAGTTATCTGGAGTTGTGATGAATTCTAATATCACCGGTTTATAAGGGGTTATTTTATAGTTTGGGTAATTTAAAGGTTTACTTATTAAGTCTTAAGCTTAATGCTTCTTGTTGTCTGATCACCAATAAGATTGATGTGGTAAATCTAAAATGAACTAGACATAAGGATTTTAGGTTTCAGCCTTAGACTTAATAGCCCACGATCTTCCTTGAGGATAGATAACCCTTTAATAGATTTCCTTACAGGATAGGAATATACCTGTCAGGCGGGGGTAGCCATAATTGGAACTTAAACTTAATGAATCCAGATAATTTGGTTGACATAGACATATGGTTCAATTGGGTTAAACTGGGTATTTGCGTCTGACCATTGACAGTGGCTTTTGCATAATTTAGTGTTCCAGGTTAGTAAACTGATTTATTACGCAAACATAAAATAATCACTTCATCTTTTAAAAGATATTAGAAGGATTCACAACCCTAGATCTTTGTGTCTTTTGTTATTTTCCTTAGTATTTTCTTTTGTCTTTTTATTTATTTATTTATTTTGTAAAACCACTTTCAACCAATCAAACAATTATTCTCTTCACCCTCAATTAGATATTTGTAAATAAATAGATTCAATAATTAATAACAACAGTAGGAATTAAGTCCTCGTGGGATCGATATTTTTATACTACTTGAACAATACGTGCGCTTGCGTTATACGTGTGTGTTTACACCGGTCAAGTTTTTGGCGCCGTTGCCGGGGACTTATATTTCTTGAGTTGTTAATTTTGAACCTATCTAATTTACTTGTATCTAATTTTCTTTATTTTTATCTGTAATTTTTATTTCTTTCTTTTTCAGTTGATTGAAAAATGGAACACTACTGGGAGATTGAGAGATTACGAACCTTACAAGAAGATACACTCCACATCTGGGAGCAACAGTCCGGTTTTCTGAGGCCTGTTGTCC
Organism: Zanthoxylum bungeanum; assembly: GCA_019454045.1. Lineage (NCBI taxonomy): Eukaryota > Viridiplantae > Streptophyta > Magnoliopsida > Sapindales > Rutaceae > Zanthoxylum > Zanthoxylum bungeanum. The sequence continues at coordinate 75,804 of SKCR01032923.1, forward strand.
AGCCCAATGATTATCACTGGATGCCAGAACCAAGCAATACCACATTTGCTCAACAGAACGCAATAGAGAGATGTGACATATGTAATGGTAACCACCCTAGAGATTATTGTGAATACAACTACCATCCAGGGTGGCAGAGCTATCAAAATCCTTCATGGTACGAAAAACCATCACATTTTCCATCTTATCCACCACCCACCCACAATAATCTTCATCAACAATCAGAACAATCAGAAAAAGATCAGATGATTGACATGCTCAAAGATGTGTTCAAGAAACGAGAAGAAAAGATGGATACAATGCTTGAAACATTCCAGAATCAACTCGAAAGTATTCAGAGACAATCAGAATGTATTCAGAGGATAACAGATCAAATGAGACAATTCACAGAAAACCAGAACTACATACCTCAAGAACCAGTTTCAGATGACACTGATGAAGCCTTCGAGTACCAATCATTTCACAATGACACGTCAACAGAGGAGGAGGCTGAGCAATATCAACAACCAGAGGTATCAGTTCAGGAGCCCAAACCGGCAAAGTCTCAATTTGACTTTTATTATTCAGATTCTGACGAGGATGAAGCTGATCTATTTGTACCAACTGCACCAATAACGGAGGATCAAACTTTCAATCCTCAAAATGAAGATCTTGGAGCATGCTTTACCATGATGTTTGAAGAAGATCTATCTGAACCATCCATTCCAGTCGTATCAGAGGATGAAAACCTAATGTCAGAAACATCTTTGCATCCTCAGGTTGACAATTTTGAAGCATGTATTTCACAGATGACAGATAAAGAGCTGAATACAAAAATTTTACAATACATCTGTGAAGAAAAGGTGGAACAAGAAGCAGAGCAAATGGAGGAGCAAATGTCTGACCTTAATAAAGATCCAGAGCATTCAGGAGAAACATCGCTGTTTTGGGGAGTACAAATCAAAGATATCACCTAGAAGCTTGACAGAATGGAACTTCCATTCCAAGTCAAGCACCATATGAGACCTCATGATTTTATTTCTTTCTTTGCAGGAATCACTGGAACAACAAAGAGCAAAAAGGTGGCACGAGCACTGCATGAGACAAAACTCTTTTTGCCACTTTACCGTTGGAAGAGACCCTTCAAAAGCAACGCTCACGGGATTGTCTTTAATCGGACATCCAAAACGACATTGAAACCTCCTTGACATATGGATTTCAGTCACGTCTGGCTGAAGACGTAAAATTTAGCGCTAGCAGGGAGGCAACCCATGCAATTTGTTGTAATTTGTTTACATATATTGTGTGAACTTTTTAATTTTGTGTATAATTTTTTTTGTAGGGAAAGGCACAAACGAAGCATTTTAAGACAGAAGGAATTGTGTTTGGCAATCAAAGATGAGAAACAATTCATTAGCGATGGCTGAGTAAGGAATGAAATCTTGAGACACATCCTAATGAATTTATACTAAGCGAGTGGCGTATTGCGTACACAATTCCGTTGTCTTAATTATTGCTTTGATTCGCTTTTCTGTTGCAATTATCTTTATTTTCATAGACATGATCCAGACTTTTTGACCTTTCACGATTTCTTTTGTTGTTTAGCTAACAATCGTCCTTTTGAAGATATTAGTGCTATTATTACTCACCCTTTTTCAGGTACGTCATTGCACTTTTGAAGGCATCCAGAGTTGAGAAAGAAATATATAAAAATGGAAGCCACTTCAAGAAGACGAGTTGAAAACATCTGTGTGTTTTGCGGTAGTAGTGTTGGAAATAAACCACAATACATAGAAGAAGCACAGGAATTGGGTCGAGTCTTAGCTTCAAGGAATATGCACTTAATATATGGCGGAGGAAATCTTGGACTTATGGGGATCGTTTCAAAGGCTGTACAGGAAAGAGGCAGTCATGTTTTGGGAATCATCCCAAAACCCTTGGCAGAGGCAAATCTTATTGGATCATCAAACGGAGAGGAACTGATCGTGCCAGGTATGTCTAAACGACTGGTAGAAATGATTAACCGTGCTGATGCTTTTATCGCTTTGCCAGGTGGCTTGGGTACACTGGAGGAAATTTTTATAGTTCTATCTTGGGTGAACCTGAACATACACCAGAAACCGCTTGGACTGCTCAACGTTGATGGATTTTATGATTTTCTTTGTGTGTTTCTTGATGATGCTCGGAGAAATGGGTTCGTGTCAAAACCTATGAAAGAACTCCTCTTTACTGCCAGAACTGCTCCGGATTTAATAGACCAACTCATAGCCTATGAACCACAAGTTGACCCTATCCTTTCAAAGATAAATTGGTCCGAGAACGATCATGGTAAGAGGCGTCGAATTAATCTGGATCTTAACCTTTAATTTCCTGTAGAATTTCATCTAACCAGGTATTATTTTCTAAACTCTTCTTCTACTGTTTAAGACATTGGGGACAATGTCTCATTTAGGTTTGGGGGAGAGAATTAGTTGATCAGTACCTTGTTTTTAGTTTTTATGTTGTTTTTATTTTTAGTCCAAAATTTTTCGAAAAATACAAAAAATTTGAAAAATTTTCAAAAATTACAAAAATATTTTGTGTTTTTTTTTATGTTTTTGTTTTGACTAAAAAGGTGAAATTGGTAAGAGATAGTTGAGTAAGTAGTTTCCACTCCTGAGACGTATCTCAAACCTATTTCGAAACAAGTTAATTTTTGTTTATTTCATTTTGAATTATTTAATTTGTGAATTCTCCTTAAAACGGACTAAAATGGATCTTCAAATGCTCAGTTGACATATATTATCAACATATATAGTAACATACGGACATGAGCTAAAATTGAAAGTTTGTAATATTCAGTGCTCTAGTTTAATTGGAGGAAACATCTCAAAAAGCAATGGAGTAAGAAAAAAAAAAAAAAACGTCTGAGATCCGAGTTATTAAGTCTGTAAGGGTGTTTTAACACCGAGTGCCCTAAAACCAACTGGTTTGGGAGTCACTGGCCCAAAGCTCGCTACATGGATCAAAGATGCTGCAAAAATATATTTATATCTGAAGTCTGGGTAATTAAGTCCGTAGGGGTGTCTTAACACCTGGTGCCCTAAAGCCAACTGGTTTGGGAGCCACCGACCCAACACTCGTTACATAGATGGAAGATATTGTATATAAATAAAAAATAGAAAAGTGAAAAATCAAAGAAAAAATCAGAAAATCTGAAAAATTATTCCATTGCTGCAAAAAGGTGTGAAATCTGATAGAACTTTAGGACAAAAATATTACTCTCTTATCAACTGCACTTATGACTGTTGTGGGCAAAAATGAGTTGATTAATATTTTGTTGGCTGTGTATATGGAGAATGGTAAATATAATTGGAGAATTTACTTATTCAGTAATTTAGAATAAAACAAAACAACTAGTAACTTGGAGTAGAAGTTTCACCTGATTAGTCACTAACATCTTTATTCTCTTTTCGCTTGTCTTTTTGCTTTTGTGTGCATTAGTTTTATTACTTGTTTACTTTTGTAAAATGTTTGTGGGTATCATTGCTGTAAACCCTCACGAGACTACAACTCGTCCACCAGGGACACCTAGGGGTTTAAAGGCTTGTTGCATACGCTAAATGCAACCGTGATCCCTACGAAAGTGGCTTAGTTAATTTATTTATGTTATTTTATTTTGTGTTTTGCTCGAGGACTAGCAAAATGTTAGGTTTGGGGGTGTGATGAGGGATATTTATATCACTTATTCCCACTCATTTGACCTAATAATTCGTATAGTTTCTCGAGTTTTGTGAACGTTTTGATGTATTTTGTGTTATTTTGCAGATAAATAATGTTTGGAAAGCATTGGAGGCAATTTGGGGCAAAAACGGACAAAAATGCGTCAACAGGGATATTTTGGTCTTTAGCGCGTCGCGACGCTGAAGACTTGCGCGTCGCGACGTCTAAAATGCGCCGAACAGTGCTAACGTGCGCCGGGTCCACAAATCAGAATCTGAAAAAAGTTTGACTTTACTAAAATGCGTCGTGCCACCTGTCACCATCACAGCCGATCTGCTAACATGCGCCGTGCCACGTGTCAGCATCCTACGGTGCCGACAGTCGCCATCGCCACGTGTGCCACGTGTCATTCCAGGTCATTTCCATGTCATCAGCCACGTCAGCAAGTCAACATTGCCACCTCACCGCCACGTCATCATCAGCCAATCAGGAAGTGCCACGTGTCGCAATCCTACGGTGCCGACAGTCTCTTTCCCACGTGTCGCCACGCCATCGCCACGTCACCGCCACGTCATCACCACGTCAGCATCAATAATTGAGTATCTAATCCTTATCTGACACGTGGCGGATAAGAATTTCAACGACCAATCAGAAGCTGCCACGTGTCACAATAATTGAAGCCCAACCATTGCGCCACGTGTCACCTTATCAGCTTATCCAGAATCTTCAAACCGGCGAACCAGAGCGTGCCACGTCGACAAAAGCTGGCGTAGCGACGCTGAGGTCCCTGGCGTCGCGACGCTGGAAGCCTACCGAGGCCTATAAATTGAGCTCGAGATTTTAGAATTGAATGTACCACTCTCTCTCTTCTATTCTATCTAAAGAGAGAGTTTCTCTCTCTAGATTCTTTAGTTTTTTAGTTTTTTAATTGAATAGCCCACGATCTTCCTTGAGGATAGATAACCCTTTAATAGATTTCCTTACAGGATTGGAATATACCTGTCGGGCGGGGGTAGCCATAATTGGAACTTAAACTTAATGAATCCAGATAATTTGGTTGACATAGACATATGGTTCAATTGGGTTAAACTGGGTATTTGCGTCTGACCATCGACATAGGCTTTTGCATAATTTAGTGTTCCAGGTTAGTAAACTGATTTATTACGCAAACATAAAATAATCACTTCATCTTTTAAAAGATATTAGAATGATTCACAACCCTAGATATTTGCGTCTTTTGTTATTTTCCTTAGTATTTTCTTTTGTCTTTTTATTTATTTATTTATTTTGTAAAACCACTTTCAACCAATCAAACAATCATTCTCTTCACCCTCAATTAGATATTTGTAAATAAATAGATTCAATAATTAATAACAACAGTAGGAATTAAGTCCTCGTGGGATCGATATTTTTATACTACTTGAACGATACGTGCGCTTGCGTTATACGTGTGTGTTTACGCCGGTCAACCCCCATATACGGAAATGTCACAAACTTGTTTTACGACCAATCCATAACTCTAAGGGAGTCTTAGGAACAGACTTAGATGAAACTACATTAAGGATATGCATTATAGTTTGCAGTGCATATCCCCAGAATGAACTAGATAGTGAGCTATAACCAAACATATATCTCATCATGTCTAGTAGGGTCTGATTTCTCCTCTCTGTAATACCATTTTGCTGTGGTATTCCAGGTGCTGTGAGTTAGGATGCTATCTTATGCTCAACTAAGAATTCCTCGAAATCTCTGTCAAGGTATTCTCCTCCACGATCTGATCGTAGAGTTTTGATTGTTTTACCTTACTGGTTCTCAACCCTAGCACGATACTCTTTGAACTTTTCAAAAGTATCAGACTTGTGCTGCATTAGGTAAACATACCCATATCTAGAATAATCATCAATGAATGTGACGAAGTATTCATAACCACCTCGGGCTCTTACAGTCATCGGTCCGCAAACATCTGAATGTATAAGCTCAATTGGTTGACTGACTCTTATACCTTTTCCAGTAAAAGGTCTTTTGGTCATTTTTCCTTCTAAACAGGATTCGCAGACTGGTAAAGTTCCGAGCTTTAACTGGTTTAAGGCTCCGTTCTTTATCAATCTATCTATCTGGTCAAGGCTAATATGACCAAGTCTAAGATGCCACAGATATGTGTCATCGTGAGAAATCTTTTTCCGTTTAGTTTTAGGTTTCTCAACCTTAAACATTTCAGCTTTGAGCAGTGACCTATGTGTTAACGGTCAATCCTGCGAAAACCAAGAATGAATAATACATTGTTCAAATTTAAATAACTATTATTTGTAAAATTTAAACTGGAAATTCCCACTACTCTTGCTGAAACGGCATCCCTTATCCCGACCCTCATGGAGTAGTCACCTTCAGCAAGGTCCCTCCATGATTCAAGTAGCTGCAAAGAAGAACAAACATGGTTAGTGGCTACCTGTATCCATTTTCCCATTCAGCTCCGCAAGGTATTTAGGACAATTCTTTTTCCAATGCCCATTCTTGTTGCAGTGGAAACATTTTCCCTTTGGCTTGGCATCATTGGAGCCTTTCTTATTCTTTTTCTTCATGGGCTTAACCTTAGTCTTCCCAGTGTTATTCTTCTTCATCTTTGTAGATTTAGAAGACTCGACAGCATTTGCCTCAGAATTGGACTTACGAGGATCCATAAGCATGGACTCGTAGTGGGTGAGCTCATTAAGCAGCTGGGTCAAAGTAAAAGTCAACTTATTCCTGACATAGTTGCTTTTAAACTACAAAAAACTCTTCGGAAGAGTTTCCATAATCATGGTCACCTGGCTATGCTTGTAAAAACGAGCTCCATGGGTTTCAGCAGTGTTGAGATAGGTCATCATCCTCAAGACGTGCTCTCGGACTGATGTCTCATCCTTCATCATAGTAGTCATCGTTGAGACCATGGCCTCATGACGTTGACTCTCTGAAGGGTGCCCGAACATGCCCTGCAATGACTCCATCATCTGAGATGCTGAAGCCAAAGGTTAATGCTTTGCAGCAAGAACCTCAGACATCCCTACTAGCAAGTAGCAGCGGGCTTTCTCATTTGTTGCGACCCGTTTCTGGTAGGTATCGCGCACAGCTTGGCCAACATTTCTGGCCGACTCGGAAGGACAGTATTTTTTCAGGAAAAACTTTAGGTCTTCGCAGACCAGGATAGCGTTCATGTTACTTTTCCATTTTACATAATTTTCTCCCGTTAATTTATCATTTGAGAGTATTGAAATAATTGGAGAAACCATGGCTGAAAAATGAAATAAACATTCATCGCATATTAAAATCATCAAAAAAAATTGGCATAAAATTAAACATGATGCATAAACCATGAATAACGAATTAGAAACCTAAGAGAATTACTACGCCACGGAAATCTATCATCCCACAAGTAAGTGCCGCCGTAGGATAGGTCAAGTACTTGCATGATAGATCGATACAATCTAAGTCGATTAATATATACAGGAATAACTCTTATTCCTATATTAACAACTACCGTTAGATTTGATCAAGGAATTTTATTAACAGTTAATTATTCCTTTGTGAGTGTGACCCGCCGTTTCAGGATTCTTGGACTTAATGAGTGAAGTATCGACGTAGGGTAGGTCAGTTCACAAGATACATCTAGAATCTCTATCCTCTCGGAATCCAAACATGATATTGACCCAAAATGGATACCATCCGTAGGGGGACGAAAGCAAAGCCGTCTCGATGTGCCTTTTGAATCTCACGTTTTTGGATTAACAACGGAGATCGCGGGATATACTGTCGTATATCCCTCTCTCACTCACTATTTTAAGTTTAAGGTTTCTATTTATAAAATATCTAATATTTTAATTTAACTAGTCTGAATAAATTTATGGCGGCTAAATCATAACTCATATTTACACTAGTACACTATTAGTGACCTAACCAATTTTACCTCTTAAAATTTATATCACTAATTTCATTAGTCTCTACTAATTGTATTACTCAATTAAACTAATTTAATTAGAGTGGTATTAATGGCCTATTATATTTTAACTTTTAAAATACTAGAACACTAATTGATTTAAAATTTTAGAACCTAAAATAATCAAGATGTATATTAAACTATTTAATTAATCCTAGTGCGTTATAAAATCCAATGGTACGTGGAATTGTTGTTGGGGTTGGTGCTCTGAGCGTCAATCTTGATCATATTTATGTTCGATTCATGAATACGAGCAATACTTTTTTCCATAATATTACTAATTTAATGGAAGCACCTCTTGTCTTTTATATACGTATTCGATCTAATTTCGATTAGATTGAAACTAAATCTAGTTTAGTGATATGTATATATATTGGACAAAGACCATAGGATTTACAACGTAGTGTGCAGTTACAACATAGTTTGTAATTGACATTGGGAAGTGTCACTATAAGTTGTATATCCTTAAATTAAGTTCCTGGTCAAGATTTACTGACACAGGTCGGTTAGTAAAATTCATTGAGACCAGTACATGTCGTATATCGGACTTGGTCCGATGGTTTATCCCAATGAACCATGAGTCTTGAGAGACTTGTATAGACATGTAGGTGTTTATTTGATATACACTGAACGACTCACCAAAGATTTCCTAATAGATGGTACACCAACGTCATTAGGAATCTTCTCGGGTTGAGTAGCATAGTGATTTTTTGACTTGAGATACCACTGTGGATATATGCGTTATCCTCAACACTTAGATAGAAGTCACGTCACCGATCTATTTAGATCAGACCTCCGCCTGTTCGTTGGGTGTGGACTCATGCTCATGATATCCTGTGTGTATCAAGAAAGGATCTGTCAGTTCTGTGTACAGAGCATAGGTAGTCCATTTGTGATTAGCAATCTATTAAATCTATGGCCATAGTATACTTCGGAAGTTAGTTCCGAATGTTATTTAAAGATTTCTAATTGATACGTCGACGAGATTATTCCTATAGAGATTTGACGTTTATATCTATATCTCTGGAATAATCCGGATACCTGTGACGGAGGGATTATACGTATGCAGTGACCTCGACCTGTATGATTCAGCGAGTTTATCCGTCGTCGTCATAATTTACGGGTGGGTGAATTATGGACACGAAATTAGATTTTGTGATGGATATGCCTGAATTTAGAGAGTCTCACTAATGAAATATACTCGTAGAGCACTAGGGCAACTGTTATGAATAATACTGATTATTTATAACTCGTTTAATGGTTAAACGAAAAATACATGCGATCGGGACCTAAGAGTCATTTCCGAATTAATGTGTATTTGTATTTAATACTTGATTTTATTAAATACACATTAATAAAATATCAATTTGTGATATTTGACATATATCATTAATATATGTATTTGAGATATTTAAAGTAAATATAATACATATATTTAAGATATTTATATTTATTATTTAATTATTTAATTGTTAAATAATTAAATTAATTAATAAAGTAAATATCTTTTTTAATGATTAAGCTTGGAAATGGCATGAAACCATTGTAACACATTTTGTTTGCTTTATTAAAGATAAAGTGTTAACTTTAATTTTTCAAAATGTGTGCCAATGATTTTTGAACAAAAAAAATAATAATTGTTATTTATTTTTGTTATCAATAATTTCGAAATTAGTGAAATTTGTATATCAAAATTATTTTGATTCATTTTTCATACTAAGACAACATCAACAATATTTTACAAAGAGAGTTGAGAGAAAATTGAAGAAAGAAATGAAGAACAAAGCCAAAAATTGGATTTTTTGTAAGTTTCTTACGCTTTCTTCTACATAGAAAATATTTCTATTATTCTTAACTTCAAATTGTGTTGTTAAGTTTGTTTCTCTACTCTTTAAGTTTGTAATTAAATTTGTTGGAAGCTTGTTTGAGGATGTTGTGCATGTATGATTAATTTATGAGCTTATTAGTGTAATTAAGCTTAAATAAATTAATTAGAAATTAAAGTTTCCATTCTAGAGTTGATTAGCCATTCATAATTAACCTAGAATTGTTCTTGATTAATTTCATGATGGTGAGACTTAATTGGTGTGGTAATTGAAAGATTAAAGTATTGAATTTTATCAATTAAATGTAAATTATCCAATTTGAGTAATTTATGAAATTAGGGTTCTTAACCATTTCAAATATTGGGGCTTTTCACATATACGATATAATTTGATGTATATTCGATGTGTGTCAAATTTTGAATTGATTGGATTTGATCTTGATGTGTTTTGAACAAATTGGGCCAAATTGCAATTAATGAAAAGTTCAGGGGCTGTTTCGTAATTCTGGAAATTTACTGGGTAGTTTGTGAAAATCTGAAATATTTTCTGTTTTTGTTGCAAAATTAAAAAAATTATTTTGGGATTGATTTGGAATCAATTAAATATGTAATTGACATATTTAAAACTAAAATGATTAAATTACAAAACTTTGGGGTCTTATTGTAATTAATGATAAATCTGATTTTTCTGATAAAAATTCAGTTTTTATTTATTGATTAATTAGAATAAATTAGTTTATTTTAATTGCCCAAGAAAAATATTTATCGGAAATTATTTCGGAGTGAAAATACGCGAAAATGGTGAAAAACGGCGTTACCGGATAACGGCAGCCCAAACAGCGAACTGGTCACTGTTCTGGCAGCCTACGTATTGTCCAAATGTTTTAGGGGCTGACCTGGGCAGTCCCCATGAGCATTGGTTGGTCGGTTCGGCCGGAAACGCGTTTTATGCTATTTTACGGAAAAACGTTTTCGTAAAAGTTTCGCGATGTTTCTATATTATTTATGTCGTTATATGATATCGAATAAATACGTTTAGGTGAAATATGAATGAATTATTAATATTGGATATTAAATAATTTATTTGTAAGTTTAAAAATTTTAAACTACGATTTCACTCGAACCGCGCTCTTTCCGCTGCGCCTCTCGGATTTGACCCCAACAAAAATTGTATCAGAGCGAGTCTGATACTGGACTCCCGATATGAATAGCCCTCTAAAATTCAATGTTTAGTTTAATCATTAATTTATACATGCATTTATTTATTTAATTTGATTAAATAAAGTAAAAGCATCTTTTGTTGGAAAATCCCCGATTTAGATAAGATTTTAAAAAAGTGACTAGTATTAGGAATACTTGTTTCTTCGTCCGCCTTGTCAATACGGATGTAAATGTTTTCATGATGCTGTGGCTGTAACGTGCCAAAGCTGTGCAGTTATAGTTGAAGGTAGTTCATTTGCGCCGGTAGAACTTATATGATAAGAGACAAATTCAAGTGAAAATGGAAATCCTGAACGTGCCAAAGCTGTCAGGACTACATCGGTAGCTTGTGTTTGTCATTGACAAGTTTAACCTTGATACGCCTCCTTGTGAACGTGCCAAAGCTGTCATAACGAGAAACGATCAGAACCGAACCCAGGAGTCACATTGAGTGTGATTGACAATGAATTGTCTACCTAATGAATATACGTAGGCGAGAACGTGCCAAAACTGTGAGTCGAAATATATTCATGGGGTCCACTTCCCATTATGGAATTCAATTTAATTATTGAATTCTCATTTCCGTTGGGGATTACGGAATTACGTAAAGTAATGGGAGACACTGCTAAGTTAAAAATCCTTAACTTATGTGGTGTGTAATATTATGTAAATTGTCGCTAATGTTGTTCCTTATTCTATTTGTTTGATAAAATTAAACTTTTATCCACTGCATGCATATTATATATATGTTTTCTGACTTCAATTATGGTTGCAGATTTCTAGAATAGGTTCTAGATTAGAATAGATATTGATATAATCCTTTTAGACAGAATAGTTTCTTATGCAGTAAAGATTGACATGAATTGGTTCACGTCTCGAGATTCTTCACTGGCATTAAGAAAACCCCATTAGGTATTTGTTTATCTAATAATGACGTTTCTTGGCTTTAGTGACATTCAGAGGTCATGTGTCACACACTATTTGTTTTTCGATTATTTGCAAAGGTTGTAAATAATTTGAAAGTAAATAATAAAGCTAAAGAAAGAAGATGCATATAGTTGTGTATAGAAAATACTGATTTTCATAATATGACAACTGTAGATATTGGATATCAGATCTCTCGTCTAGTTATTTAAAATATTGTTGAATGATTGTTTCGATATTTGATATCAAAACTTGCGACTATTTGATAGTTATTTTTTCTATGCAAACAGTTGTTACATATTTTAAAATGACTAGTAGTGTCATTTACGAATATATAAACATTAAGAAAAGTATTCGGTTAAGTAAATAACTTAGAACATTATTTAAGAGATTTTATCGCTTAAGTATTGGATGCTTATTCCATATAGTAAAGGATGGTCTGATATGAGATCACACCACATATCCTTATCCATTTAAGGAATATTGTATTCGTGAAAGTGACTAAATCTCATTTAACCAATGACTATCATTGGACCAGAAAATTTATTAAACTGATACATTGGATGTATGTAATTTAATGAATTGTAAATTGCTTAAGGTAGTTTTCTTTACTTCGTAACTTAGTCAATGAATTGTCGTGACTTAGTTACGTGTTTCTAATGAAACACATATATAATATTTTGACTTGTTCAAAGATATTCGATCTGAAGTGTTGAAAACTGTATCTTTAAAATTCATTATGTGTTTTTGAATTGTTCAAAGATGTTTGATACGATCAAACATATGAATTTATGGTAATTTGTTCTAAGGTTATTCAAAGAATATGATTCTTACTCAATATAATTCTTCCACGATTCCATATTGATGGAATTGGTTAATGGAAGAAATCAGATCTTATGTGATTTGATTCGTTTGATATTGAGAGTTGCCGAATTAGTTTCAATACTCTTGGGGTTATGTTCCAGTAACACTAATTCATCATTTTAATTAATGTTCCATTAGTTTCTACAGTTACGTATATGATATGTATAAGTAGAAAATTCGAATATTGAAATGTTTGAGATTTGAATCTATCTTTTGAATAATGGTTGTATAATTGATATTACTTACACCTTGGAGGTACGAATATAAGTTTATCAATTATTGTATTTAATAGAATATTGTATTCTATTTGATAGAATATCTTTTCTATGATCTCGAGTAATAAAATTTTTTATTACTTAGTGTGTAACATTGGATGTTAACTATTGTAGAAAAGACTTGACTTATTGAAATCAAATACAGTGATAAACTGTAAATGGAACTACATAATTAATAAGATGAAAATACTCTTTTATTACTTCCATATAAGTGCTATAGGATGTCAGAATCATTAGCAAAGTATTTGATACTTAATGATTTTGTTGTTTTCTTATCGAAGAAAATTATCCTATAACTTATAGTGGAAACGATATTTGATATCGATTCCGGAATTTAGCATTAGACCATAGATCTATGATTGTTCATAGCTTACTACGATCAAGTTTGGAACTTGATTGAGCTTTTATTATGAATCGTTCATAAAATGTACAAATGGTTTATGCAGCAAAAGCAAAATGAGCTTATTAAAGGTTTGATCTTTATGGTATGACGGTGAGAAAAGTTATACTCAGCAATCTATTGTAGATTCCGAGGAAACTTATCTCTAGTCGCACTGATTGAATAATTTAAGATCTGTTGGTTAATAATGATATTAAATTGTATATTTTAGCTAAAGAATACAAAGTGGCGTTTCTGAATGGTTTCTTCAGATAAGAGATCCATTGTGAGTTCTTAGTTTGAAGAATTCATTTTGGAATGGCCCTGGAGTTTGTATTATGCTAATATTACAATTTAGTATATTAGCTTATAGAGCCTATTGTAGACTCATATGAGCTTTCTGGAAATTTGTGTTTTCTAATTTTGATATTAGTCAGATTGTCTGATTTTATCAAAGCATAGAGAATACATATGGGATTGAAGGGTTAGTGGGAGCGTACAAATTTCTTTCTAGTATTTTACATCATAATGACATTGTCATTATTAATGTAATAATGAGATGTTTATCAGGTAAAATGGTTTACCTCGGTCTTATTTTCTCATTTAAAGCAGTAGGAGTAGTCTCTATTATATTTGATATAAAGATTTATATAAGATATAAAACTAAGAGACTTGTGAGATGCTCCTGGACGCAACAAGACTATCTGTATGACAGTTAGTATAACTGTTTGACAGTTAGTGTGTGTCTTATGTATAGTATTCATCTTTCATAAAAGATGATTCCTTTTTCGAAAGAGATATTGATTAGAATGTCTAATCAATCTTATGCATCATAGGATGATGGCATAATGAATACTATATTGAGTGCGATTAGAGATATCAATTTGATCGTAATCGTTACGAGTTATTTTGATTTCCTCTAGACCATAAGATGAGTCTTGAAACATGTTCTTTATTATCTTTGAGATATTAAGAACGAGTTTCTAATTAATGGAGAATAAATCCGCAACTATTAGGGTTAGATTAGTTTTGAGTCTAATTATGACGTTAGACAGTCTACGTCATAAAGAGTCAGAAAAGATGCAGTAGGAGTGTCACAGATGATTCCACTACAAGAGTGGAGTTAGTTGTAACTTATGAAGTATTGACTTATGAAGTTGCATAGTGACCTCGAAGATTAGAAGTTTGTTATTAGTATTGTGTTTGCGGTTATCTGCAAAGTATTTTGGATTTGATCCATAAATACTTAGACAATTTAGTAGCTGAAGCACGATGTTGATATGACATCTGAGTTATATTTATGTCGAACTTAGTTTCTACAAAAATGTGAATGATGCTTGCTAAGGAAAATGATTGTGTTTGTTGGACAAACTCAATATCTCATAGCGGGCTTACTTGTTGTTATCTACCTCTTGAACACAATGTGAGTTCTTGAGGGCCATGAGTATGTGATACACATTGGGATGTGTATATGATACCATGGATTGGCAATAGAGCAAGTGGGAGAAATTGTTGGGGTTGGTGCTCTGAGCGCCAATCCCGATCATATTTATGTTCGATTCATGAATACGAGCAATACCTTTTTCCATAATATTACTAATTTAATGGAAGCACCTCTTGTCTTTTATATACGTATTCGATCTAATTTCGATTAGATTGATTAGATTGAAACTAAATCTAGTTTAGTGATATGTATATATATATTAGACAAATACCATAGGTTTTACAACGTAGTGTGCAGTTACAACATAGTTTGTAATTGACATTGGGAAGTGTCACTATAAGTTGTATATCCTTAAATTAAGTTCCTGGTCAAAATTTACTAACACGGGTCGGTTAGTAAAATCCGTTGAGACCAGTACATGTCGTATATCGGACTTGGTCTGATGGTTTATCCCAATGAACCATGAGTCTTGGGAGACTCGTATAGACGTGTAGGTGTTTATTTGATATACACTGAACGACTCACCGAAGATTTCCTAATAGATGGTACACCAACATCAATAGGAATCTTCTCGGGTTGAGTAGCATATTGATTCTTTGACTTGAGATACCACTGTGGATATATGAGTTATCCTCCACACTTAGATGGCAGTCACGTCACCGATCTATTTAGATCAGACCTCCACCTGTTCGTTGGGTGTGGACTCATACTCATGATATCCTGTGTGTATCAAGAAAGGATCCGTCAGTTCTGTGTACAGAGCATAGGTATTCCATTTGTGATTAGCAATCTATTAAATCTATGGCCATAGTATACTTCGGAAGTTAGTTCCGAATGTTATTTAAAGATTTCTAATTGATACGTCGACGAGATTATTCCTATAGAGATTTGACGTTTATATCTATATCTCTGGAATAATCCGGATACCTGTGACGGAGGGATTATACGTATGCAGTGACCTCGACCTGTATGATTCAGCGAGTTTATCAGTGGTCGTCATAATTTACGGGTGGGTGAATTATGGACACGAAATTAGATTTTGTGACGGATATGCCTGAATCTAGAGAGTCTCACTAATGAAATATACTCGTAGAGCACTAGGGCAACTGTTATGAATAATACTGATTATTTATAACTCGTTTAATGGTTAAACGAAAAATACATTCGATCGGGACCTAACTGTTATTTCCGAATTAATGTGTATTTGTATTTAATACTTGATTTTATTAAATACACATTAATAAAATATCAATTTGTGATATTTGACATATATCATTAATATATGTATTTGAGATATTTAAAATAAATATAATACATATATTTAAGATATTTATATTTATTATTTAATTATTTAATTGTTAAATAATTAAATTAATTAATAAAGTAAATATCTTTTTTAATGATTAAGCTTGGAAATGGCATGAAACCATTGTAACACATTTTGTTTGCTTTATTAAAGATAAAGTGTTAACTTTAATTTTGCAAAATGTGTGCCAATGATTTTTGAACAAAAAAAATAATAATTGTTATTTATTTTTGTTATCAATAATTTCGAAATTAGTGAAATTTGTATATCAAAATTGTTTTGATTCATTTTTCATACTAAGACAACATCAACAATATTTTACAAAGAGAGTTGAGAGAAAATTGAAGAAAGAAATGAAGAACAAAGCCAAAAATTGGATTTTTTGTAAGTTTCTTACACTTTCTTCTACATAGAAAATGTTTCTATTATTCTTAACTTCAAATTGTGTTGTTAAGTTTGTTTCTCTACTCTTTAAGTTTGTAATTAAATTTGTTGGAAGCTTGTTTGAGGATGTTATGCATGTATGATTAATTTATGAGCTTATTAGTGTAATTAAGCTTAAATAAATTAATTAGAAATTAAAGTTGTCATTCTAGAGTTGATTAGCCATTCATAATTAACCTAGAATTGTTTTTGATTAATTTCATGATGGTGAGACTTAATTGGTGTGGTAATTGAAAGATTAAAGTATTGAATTTTATCAGGAGTGAAATAGAACATGAAACCGTAAGCTTTCACTCTATTTTATTATATACGCTTAGCGAAAAGAATGTTTTTTGATCAATTTAATGTAAATTATCCAATTTGAGTAATTTATGAAATTAGGTTTCTTACCCCATTCAAATTTTAGGGCTTTCATATATATGATATAATTTGATGTATATTTGATGTGTGTCAAATTTGGGATTGATTGGATTTGATCTTGATGTGTTTTGAACAAATTGGGCCAAATTATAATTAATGAAAAGTTCAGGGGCTGTTTCATAATTTTGGAAATTTACTGGGCAATTTGTGCAAATCTGAAAAAGTTTCTGGTTTTGTTGCAAAATTAAAAAAATTATTTTGGGATTGATTTGGAATCAATTAAGCCCAATATTAAAAATTTATTCGTAAGTTTAAAAATTTTAAATTACGATTTCACCTGAACCTCGCTCTTTCCGTTGCGCCTCTCGGATTCGACCCCAACAATTGTATCCCGAGTGCAGACCACATTACCGTCCATTAGGATTCGGCTATGGAATTTATGTCCGGGTTTCCATCCTATATACCAATGGAATTTATTATAAACTAATTAAGCCCAATATATTAGAATTCAGATTTTAAACCTTAAAACCAATTAATCCAATTAATTATTTTTCCATGCATATCATATTCTAATTTAATCATTTTAAATCACATAAAATCATATTTCATGTTTATAATGATAATGCATCTAAAGCATGTTATGGCATGTGAAATGCAAGAGTAGGCACCCTAAGCTATATGACATGTTATTCAAACAATTCGAATTAAACATATATATAACATAAAAAATATTTTGCATTGACCGGGCTCTTATTTTTCCCTATACTAATCTAATTAGTACAAAAAATAACCAAGGCATCCCTTGGTTTTCAAATCACGCTCCAAGGTGGTGTTGGCTCCTTTTGCGACTTCAGTGCTCCAAATTACAACAATTGAAATATTACATTGGAAAATAAAAAAAAAACAATTGTAAATAATGGCCTAATGGCCTTACATCCCAAAAACAAAACCAACATGAAAATAAGAGCCGGAAAAATTTACGACCAATGCAAAATCCATTCATCACATGAAAAATAATAACCATTCATCATATGAATATTGTTTTGTGCCTACTCATCTAAATATGCATATAATCATATTAAAACAGTAAATTTAAATGAAAAGGAGAAGGTTTAAGAACACTTTTCAACCTTGCTTTCGATGCAAATTGTAGAAAACGCTTTCCTTACGCAGTGAAAGTGTCTTAGGCACACGGATCGGACTTGAAAAAATTTTTCGCCCTTCCTTTTGACTGCTGAATGTTACTGCCACCACCACTGAAATTTTTCTTTAGTTTTAGACAAAATTCCAGCCCCGAAACAGTCCCGGAACAGCCTCGAACAGCCGGACAAAAACTGGACTGTTTTGGACCCGATTCGCGCCCAACGCACTGCAGAAACAGCCCCTGAAATGCATGGGCTATGGCTGTGTTTTGATTCTGATTTTTCACTTGAAAACTGCCCCAACACAGCCCCAAAACACCATAAAATATTAACCAAAAAAACTGGAATAAAACGAAACCAAACCGAGTTCCGTTTCACCAAGTAAAGGGGCGGCATTGAGCAAAACAAAGCCTCACTGCCGAGTACAATAAGAATAAGAATAAGATGATTATGTGTTCGACACCACAAAGTCTTCTGAACTATATCACGTTACCAACAGAAACTTGTGTGGGCAAGACTCACAAAATAATCCCTAAATGTTTTAGAGATTTAATCACACTAGATATTTTTTTGTAATTTCTTCTTTTTCTTTCTTTTGGTTTGTCTCAACTTTTGAGAGAGAATGAACAAGAAGAAGATGGAGGCTACGGTTAGAATGAAAGACTTACAAAAGAAAAAATCATATTTTCCTTTTTATACTTAGGGTTTAATTTTACAAAATAAAACAAACCCTTTCCCTTCCCACCATATGGAATTTTCGGCCAAACATGTGTGAAAATAAAAATTTTGTAACAACAATCTTAATTACCATAATGAGAAAATGTTACAAAATTAAATATTCAATTAACCTTTTGAAAAAACATAACTTCCAAATGTAATCAAGGGTTTCCAAAACCCAATGCTTGAAATTCCAATAATGGCCTTATTAAATTATATCTAATATAATTTAATTTTATACATTTAATAATTATCATATAATTATTAAAACCATATATTAACTTTTAATATATAGTTTCAAGTGTGACAAATAATATCATTAATCATATTAATAATATTTATACATATGTGAGTATATAATTGGACTATCCAATTATACTAAATCCGCTATAGTATATCGAGTTAGGACGGGGACCAATTGGACCTACGGTTCCGAGCTCCAATAATCTCAAAATATTAAGTAAGCTCTTAATTAAATATTCTGAATTATTAACACCAAGTTATTCCACTAAAAACCTGAAGTTGCACTCTCGTTGCCGCAGATGATATATTAAGCCAAACCAAGTCGGTGTCTATCGATAAAGTCACTGCATATGAATTGACCCTTCACGAGTACCTCGTAATTAGAGCCGGATCATAATATCAATTATACCCCTCTAATTATTTATACCTTAAGTGTCATTGATTCTCTAATGAACGATTTATTCATAACCATTATGAATTTTAATCTTTCTATTCATAATAGAAAGACTTGAGCGTTCAAACCGTTCAAGTACGGCATCAACCCTTAAGGAAGATACTCCCCTACTTCCCACAAGAATGAGGGAACTCCATATCTATGTAAAATGTTCCCAGCTACATAACAGAATATGCCCCCAAAGTACGTAGCTATTGGTCGGGATTGCTACACCAACCTCACCTTTGTAAATCAAATGACATAGCCTGTCATGCAGGAGTTCGTAGTACACTCAGGATTAAGATCAATCCATATATGACCATCTAGTAGATCGAAATGATTTTCTTTGCTTTACAGATATTATATGAAAGTTATTTCCATCTGGTTCTAGTCCTATATGATCACATCATACAAGGTGCCTCCATTCTCATGTCTCTACATGGAGGATCTCGGATCAAGGTCGCCATACAAATATAGAATAGACCGCAGCTATAGATAAACCACAAACAAAGTACCTGTTTTGTTTGCTCTTTATGGACTGTTTAAGATTACTAACTTCAGACTTAAATCCTCTTGTGTATGACACTCATACACTAAGTCTGAAGGTACATAAGTAATCTAGGGTAATCAAGATAATTTATAATATGCAAAAATTAAACAAACATTTTGGTAAATGAATAATACATCGTTTAAGATTACTAACTTCATACTTAAATCTTCTTGTGTATGACACTCATACACTAAGTCTGAAGGCACATAATTAATATAGGGTAATCAAGATAATTTATAATATGCGAAAATTAAACAAACATTTTGATAAATGAATAATGCATCATTTTATTTCAAAGCATATAAAGGCGTCTACATTACATGCAGCTCTAGGGCATACATCCCAACATTTGATTCCCTAATTGCATTTTGAATGCCAGTGATGATCCACTGAATTTCCTTGATACTGCTTGTCTTCCCTTGTACTAGATTGATCACGTTCTTTGAATCTGATTCGACAGTGATGGGCTTCGTATTGAGGTTTAGCTTACTAACTGCTCTTATCCCTATAAGTAAAGCTTCTGCCTCTACTTGTTCAGGATCCCCTTTGTAATGTCTTCTCTGTAGAAAGCATGTTAAAACAGCTCATGAACTATCTCTCACAATTGCCCTCAAACCCGTCACTGTCTGCTCTACATTGGTGGTAGCATCGACATTAATCTTGATTTCACTTTCTGCAGGTAAAACCCAGGATCCACTACTATGAGACTCAGTCTTGTCCAGGTGTGCTTCACTCTGTAGATTCAAAGCTTCAAAAGACTCTACAACTGCTTTCACTCTGGCCATAACAAGACTGTTTGCTGTGAGGTTGTCCCGAAAGATGGCATCATTTCTAGCCCCCCAGCAAGCCCAAATCAAGGATGAAAACTGTGCCATTTCGTACTTAGAGAGGCTTGAAAAGGCAGCCACGAAAATATCCATGAAGTCATCTCATGTGGATTGCTTGAAAACATTCTTAAAATGAGACAACATCAAACACTCTTTAATAGCTTTGCATCGAAACACTGCATGAACTAAAGTCTCAATTTTCCTTCCACACCTCTGACATATGGCATCTGTACTGATCTTCTTCTCATATAATCTTGCAGCAGTTGGGAGCAGATTAGTTACGCACCTCCACAGGAAAATTTTTATCTTTCCTGGTAGGGGTAATGACCAAATCCCATTGTCATGCTCAATGTTATTTGTTGAATTTGAAGCGTTTCCCGCACTTCTATTGGCCATGATCAGGTGGTATGCACTCTTCACTGAGAATTCTCCCATTTTATCGAAATGCTAGACCAAACTGACTTCTTTTGGTTGACTTGGTAATGGGATGCTTACAATTTTCTCAACATCAGCCTTTACAAAATTATGGTGTATTATTTCCTCATTCCAGGTATTGTCCAATGCTATTAAGTCATTCACTCTTGCATCGTTTGGGAGAGATTTTGGAGAGATAGGCTTGAAGCTGCTAGGTCTGGGAATCCAATTACTGCCATAAACCAAGACATTCTCCCCATTTCCTATACGCCACCGGATTCCTTTCTTCACGGCTTCCCTACCCCATAGAATGCTTCTCCATACGAATGATGGGTTGGAGCCTAGATTTGCCTCCAGAAAATGAAAGTTTTAGAAATATTTGGCTTTCATTATCTTAGCCACCAATAGGTTTGGGTTCTTGATAATTCTCCAACCTTGTTTTGCTAGGAGGGCTTGGTTGAAACTCACAAGGTCCCTAAATCCCATACTACCATCTGTCTTTGAAATACACAGCCTATGCCACCCTACCCAGTGAACCTTCCTCTGATTTTGAGTTGAGCCCCACCAATACGCAGTAAGTTTTCAGTGTATTTCCTCACACAAGCCTTCTGGTATCTTGAATACGCTCATGGCATAAGACATAATGGCTTGGGCTAATGCCTTAATAAGAACTTCTTTTCCCCCAATGGAAAAAAAATTACTTTGCCAGTGTTTCAATTGTATGAGTTTTATGGCGAAAATCCGGTAACGTAGCGGAAAACACGGAAAATCAAAATTTTCCGATTTCAAAATTTTTCTTGGATCAATTAAATAAACTTATTTATTTAATTACCCAATTATCAAATTCTGAAATTTTACACAAGAAATCAAATTTCTTGGTAATTACCGAATTGCCCCACAAGTTTGCAAATTAATCATTTTAGTCCTAAAATTGTCAAATACAATTTTAGATGATTCTAAATCATTTCTAAAATGATTTCCAACATGTCCAACACATCAAAATCAGATTGCAACAAAAACCCCAAATTTTTGCTAATTGCCGAAACCACCTAGAATTTTTCAGTTTTTATAATTTGGTCATTTTTTGTTCAAAACATGTCAAGATCAAATCTAATCAACTTAAAAATTAATATGCATCATATACACACCATAATACATCACATATATGAAAAGCCCCAAATTTGGAAAGGGTTAAGAACCCTAATTTTACAATTTCTTCAAATTGATAAATTTTACCAAATCAATTAAATCCAACACTTTAATTCAAACTTTACCACACCAAACAAGTCTCACCATCATGAAACAAATCAAGAACAATTCTAGGTCATCAATGAGTGGCTTAAAAACTCTAGAATGACAACATAATTATCAAATAATCAAAAGTAAGTTATTGAAACTATTTCAAGCTTACTTTAAAACCTTACATGCTTTCATCTTTTAAACAAGTTCAAAACAAATCAAAAACACAAACTAAAAGTGTAGAGACAACATCCTACAACACATGTTGAAGCTAAGCATGATAAAAATATTTTCTTAGTTGAAAAGTTTAAAGAAAAACTTACAAAAATCAAAGTATTTCAAGCTTTTCTTCTTGTTCTTCAACCTTTTCTCTCAACTCTATTGTGTTTATTTTTGTGTAACTCGTTAACCCAAACCTAATAAAATGAAACAAAATAATATATACTCACCCAATAAAGCCTTGGCCGAAATTTGGTAAGTATAAAATAACTATATATTATTTTTGTTTCATTAAAGTTTACTTTAATCAACTTGCATCTTTGACCATCACATATTTAATGAAATTCAACAAGTTAAATAAAGCAACTTAAAGCATTTCCAAAAAAAAAAAAAAATCAAAACTTAAGATATTTATATTTTTAATTAATTTAATTATTTAACAATTAAATAACTAAATAATTATTTGAATACAAATATTTTAAATATATGTATTATATTTACTTTAAATATCTAAATACATATATATTTATGATATATGTCAAATATCACAATTTGACATTTAATTAATGTGTATTTAATAAAATCTATCATTAAATACAAATACACAATAATTAGGAAATGACTATTAGGTCCATTCGTATGTATTTTTCGTTTAACCTTTAAACGACTTATAAATAATCATTATTATTCTTAAAAATTTTCCTAGTGCTCTATGAGTATATTTCACTAGTGACACTCTCTAGATTCAGGCATATCCGTCACGAAATCCAATTTCATGTCCATAATTTTCCCACCCCTAAATTATGACGACCACATATAAACTCGCTGAATCATACAGGTCGAGGTCATGGCATATGTTTAATTCCCCCGTCACGGGTATCCGAATATATCCCAGAGATATAGATGTAAATGTCAAATCTCTATAGGGACAATCCCGTCGACGTCTCTATTAGCAATCTCTAAAAGAACACTTAGAACTAATTTCTAAAGTGTACCACGGGCCCATGGTTTTTATCTAATTGCTAATCATATATGGACTACCTATGCTCTGTATACAGAACTGACGGATCCTATCTCGACACACACAGGACACCTTGAGGATCTGTCTACACCCAACGAACATGCGAAAGTCTGATTTGAATAGATCAGTGACGTGACTGCCATCTAAGTGTTGAATATGTCTCATGTGCCCACAGTGGCATCTCAATTCGAAGAATCACAAATGCTACTCAACCTGAGAAGATTCTTATTGATGTTGGTGTACCATCCATTAAGAATCTTCGGTGAGTCATTCAGTGTTTATCCGCTATAAACACCTACACATCTATACGAGTCTCCAAGACTCATGGTTCATTGAGAAACCATTGGAATCATATATTCCAGTATACGACATGTACTGGTCTCAATGACTTTACTTTTCTGACCAAGTAGTGTAAACCTTGACCAGGAACTGTCTGAGAATGACAACGTCATGATACAACTCAATGTCAATTGCGACGCTTTTGCAACTGCATCATGACTAATCATTCTAAGGTCAATTACATCTTTACCATATAAAAAGATATATTATATTACATAAACTGCTTATTTTATTCATAATAAAACGTTTTAGAATAGTATTTACAAGGAAATATAACCGGGAATTGGCACTCTGAGCACCAACCCCAACAAAATCTATCACCTGCTTTAGTGCCAATATCGATTGTATCTAATACCCATCGACTCCACATGTTTATCCAATAACTTCGGAGGTATAGCCTTCGTAAACGGGTCTCCTATATTATCTTCACTCGATACCTTGCACACGAAAATATCCCCTCGTGACACAATCTCTCGAATGATGTGGTACTTGTGTTCCACATGCTTTGACTTCTAATGCGCCATCGGTTCCTTTACTTGCGCAATGGCTCCAGTATTATCACCGTATAACGGAATTGTATTCTCGATACTTGGGACAACTCCTAATTCATTGATAAAGTTCCTAATCCATACAGCTTCCTTTGCAGCTTCAGAAGCTGCAATGTATTCCACCTCTATGGTGGAATCTGCTGTTGACCCCTGTTTGGAACTCTTCCAGCAAACTGCACCTCCGTTAAGGGTAAAGACGAATCCAGATGTAGTCTTTCTATTAACGGGATCCGATTGGAAGTCGGAATCCGTATACCCATTAACTCCTCCATAAATAATCAACTTATCCTTAGTACCTTTAAGATTCTTCAGGATATCTTTAATGGCCATCCAATGGTCATTTCCTGGATTGGACTGATATCTATTGGTTACGCTAACAGCGAAACTGCTATCAGGCCTAGTACATAACATGGCATACATTATGCTACCCAAACACGAAGCATAAGGTTGGTTAGACATTCTAATCTTCTCATCTTCTGTTTGTGGACTCATCTTCTTTGAAAGATGAATCCCATGTCTGAATGGTATATTTATTGTCTTACAGTTACCAAAATTGTACCGTTCTAAGATCTTATCTATGTACATTGATTGAGATAACCCAATCAGCTTCCTCTCTCTATCTCTATAGAGTTTTATGCCTAAAACATAGGAAGTTTCTCCCAGGTCATTCTTGGAGAAATTTTTACAGAGGTAAGCTTTGACGCCTTACATCATCCCTATATCATTCCTAATAATTAGGATGTCGTCAACATAGAGGACTAAAAATACCACCATGCTCCCACTTGTTGGGTTTCTAAGGTCATCCCAATATCAAATCAAGCATGAAATATTGTGAATACTAAAAGAAGTATAGCGGAAATATACTCACTTTGATCGGTTAGTAGGATGTGTTGAGAACAAAAATTTACTTCCTTGAAAGTCTCCAAGCTTTCTCCAAAGTGATGTATCAAGCTCCAAGCTTTGATCTTTGATTCCAAGCTCAATGGGAGAAGTTTCCCTAACACCTTAGTATGATTCTTTGTGTGCTAGCACTTGAAAATTTTGAAACAAAAGCTTCCCCTTGCACAATGAAGCTCACGGCAATGGAGGGTTGGGAGAGAGAGAGAGTTTTTCAATTTTTGTTTTTCAAATGTAAAAAGTGTGTTGATTTTTCCAAAAACCAAAACATATACCAAATCTACAAAAATTGGTAAATGGCTATCAACTTTTCATCATTAAACAAAATGTATCTTACAAGCAACCATCAACTCATCACTTACTTCCATCACCAAAAAGTGATGTGAATGACAAGTGATGTGACTTGTGATGTGACTTGTGGGCCCCACTTGATTCAAAATCCGAGTGGGCCCGCAAACACATTCCGGGCTCTGGTTCGTTAATTCCGAATTAACGAATTTTCCGTTGAGACGTAATTAAATAAAATTTATTTAAATAATTATGCCTAGCAAAATTACTATTCACGTAGCTCGGGAATTAATTCTAAATTAATTCATTCACCCGAATTAAAATCCAATTTTAATTCTGTTATGAAATCTAATTTCATTTAATATATCGAATATATTATTTTATCGATTAATTCCGAATTAATCGTTCTCTCTCTTCTAATAGTATTTTATCCCAAATAAAATCTCTCCGTAATTAATCCTAGATTAATTATGTTCAAATCATACTTCATCGGTGAATCTTCGGGAAGCGACCCATGAGATCCCTGGATATGTTAGCAGTAAATCTGGTCGTCGGACTATCCGAACACGTGCGTACTTTGTACCACGTTTTTACTGATTTACGAGACATGGTTGGCTTCTAGCAAAGCACTGTGCCTACCCAATTCTCCAGAAATATTCATAAAGGAATATATAATCTATGTCAGGCGTAGTATACGTAGTATTGCGTATTGGGATCCAGTATCTGATGTCACATGCAAGGCCTGGGGCTGGAATAGTGTATGCCCCTTACGAAACATATATCGGATCACAAGCAACTAGTCTCTATAATCGGATAATCATGAAATTGTCATATTATCCCGATAGTTGCAACATAATAGAGAACCGGTTCTGTATCTCTGCCTGATCATCATCTCCATATGACTTAAGTGATACTTCTGTCTTGACATCACACCCAATACACTACGATTCTCAATAAACCCAGAAGAGGCATACACAGAACCTGTTAAAGTCCTGGACGACCAAAACCAAAGCATATTGATTATCGTAAGTACTAGCGATGCAACCTGAAGTGGATTCCCATAGACACATAGTCATACTACCAATGGGATTCTGCGGGGTCTATCCAGAGCGAAGCTGTTTCCGTACCATCGGTAAACACAACCTCCTATCACACTTGCATAAGTATCCAATACTTAAATATATGAGAACTATGTTGTTACGCTTCCATAACACGCACAAGTGCAATACTAGTCTATTCTGCAATATCGATGTCCAATCTCGATAATACTACGACTAGGGATATTTAATGATTAAACCTTTGTGGATTGATATTGTCTCAATTCTTATAATCCGGAACTAATCATAAGGACTTTTATCATTTATGTATATAAGTAATCTAATTACAAAAAATGATAAAATGCAATTTCCGTTGTCACATAGTTAATTTATACAAAAACCACAATGTGTTTTATAAATAGTGACGTTATGGGTCATAATTGTCCAACAATCTCCCACTTGGCCTATAGCTAGTCACTCAAGCATCTAACACCTGAACTATGTACATGTCGCTCAAACCTTTGCTGAGGAATAGATTTCGTCAGCGGATCTGCAATGTTGTCCTCTGATGCGACCTTCTCGATCTTCACATCGCCACGATGTATGATCTCACGAATCAGACCGCAGTTCCTTAGCATGCGCTATAGCCCCGTTATTGTCACAATACAATGGAACGGGCTCAGCTGCTAACGGAACTACTCATAATCCAATTATGAATTTACGGATCCAAACTGCCTCTTTTGTTGCTTCAACTGCAGCAATATACTCCGCTTCTGTTGTTGAATCGGCAACAGTCTCTTGCTTGGAAGATTTCCAGCTTACTGCTCTGTTGTTCAAACAAAATATGTACCCGGATTGCGACTTACAGTCATCTTTATCGGTTTGGAAACTTGCATCGGTAAACCCAGTAACCTCAAGTTCTCCATCTCCATAGATTAAGAAAGCATCCTTAGTTCGTCTAAGATACTTAAGGATATTCTTAACCGCCATCCAGTGACCATCACCTGGATCGGCCTGATAGCGACTACACATGCTCAAAGCATATGAGACATCAGGTCGCGTACATATCATGGCATACATGATCGATCCGACTGCCGAGGCGAACGGGATCCGACTCATGTTGTCTCTCTCATCTTGAGTTTTAGGACACATGTCCTTAGATAGAGTGACGTCATGTGACACTGGCAACAGTCCCCTCTTGGACTGTTCCATGTTGAATCTCTTCAACACTTTGTCAATGTACGTGCTCTGGGAGAGTCCAAGCAGATTTCTAGATCTATCCCGATAGATCTTTATTCCTAGAATAAAGGCTGCTTCTCTCAGATCCTCATAGAGAATTTTAATGAAAGCCAAGCTTTCACCGATTGTAGCATGGGAATGTCATTGCCTATTAGCAATACATCATCAACGTAAAGGACAATGAATTTCAGTGCGCTCCCACTAACCTTCTTATATACACAATGATCATCCTCGTTTTGAACAAAATCATATTCTTTTATGATCTCATCAAAACGTTGGTTCCAAGAACGTGATGCTTGCTTCAATCCATAAATAGATCGATTTAACTTGCAAATCTTGTCTGCATGTTTAGGTATGACAAAACCGTCAGGCTGTTGCATATAAACATCCTCCAAAAGTTTTCCATTAAGGAAAGCGGTTTTGACGTCCATCTACCGAATTTCATAATCGAAATATGCAGTAATAGCAAGCATAATCCGAATGGATTTAATCATGGCAAAGGGTGAAAAATTTTCATCGTAATCGACACCATGTCGTTGACGATACCTTTTCGCTACAAGCCTAGCTTTGTACGTTTGTATATTGCCATCCATGTCGGTCTTCCTCTTGAAGACCCATTTGCAACCAATAGGCTTTACGCCTTCGGGTGCATCAACCCGTGTCCAAACTTGGTTGGTGTACATGGAATCCATTTCGAACTTCATGGCATCTTGCCATAAACCGGAGTCGATACCTTGTATCGCTTCCTCATACGTAGCCGGTTCATCTTCCTCAATAAGATTAATATCCACATGAGGTGAGATCAGAAACCCATACCTCTCAGGTTGTTTTCTGACTCTCTCCGATCTACGCGGTTCTTGTGTATTCGAAGATTGTGGTACAGTTTCATCCCTGATGAACTGTTCATCTTCCGTTAAGGATTCTGTGCCAGGAATAGTATCACTCCGATTTTCATCGAGTTCTACTTTCCTACCACTAACCACTGCATTTAGGAATTCCTTCTCAAGGAAAACCGCATGTAAATCAACAAATACTTTGTTCTCTTGTGGGTGATATAAGTAATATCCTTTGGTTTCCCTATGATATCCTACAAATAGGCATTTATCCGATTTGGGTTCAAGTTTGGTACCTTCCAAACGTTTGACGTATTCCCAGCATCCCCAAATCTTCAGAAATGAGAAACCCGGTTTCTTTCCTGTCCATATTTCATATGGTGTCTGTTGAACAGACTTTAACGGAACCTTATTCAAAATAAGTATTGCACTGTTCAATGCATATCCCCAGAAGGAAATAGATAGCTTTCTGTGACTCATCATCGACCTTACCATGTCCAACAAAGTTTGGTTTCTCCGTTCGGACACACCGTTTAATTACGGTGTTCCGGGAGGAGTCCACTGTGAAAGAATACCATATTCTTCCAAGTAATCAAGAAACTCATTGCTCAAGTATTCTCCACCACGGTCCGACCGTAATGTTTTAACACTTTTACCGGTCTATTTTTCAACTTCGTGTCGAAACTCTTTGAATTTCTCAAAGGTTTCCGACTTGTGTCTCATAAGATACACATAACCATAACGCGATGCATCATCCCTAAAGGTTACGAAGTATTCATATCCACCTCTAGCCTGGCTAGACATGGGCCCACATACGTCACTATGAACGAGGGCTAAAAGTTCGGTAGCACATACACATTTTCCGCTAAAGGGTGTTTTAGGCATTTTGCCTAATAAAGAAGATTCGCAGACGTCATATGAATTTGGATCAAATCCGTCCAAGTACCCACTCTTCGAAAGTGTGGATATGCGAGTCTTGTTAATGTGTCCCAGACGACAATGCAACATATAAGTTTCATATTTGTTACTTAGTTTAAGCCTTTTGTTTGTTACATTATATGTTTGAGATAGATTTATATTCAAAATATAAAGACCATTATCTACATCAGCACTACATATCTCCATATCATTTTTATACATAAAACACCAAGTGTTTCTAAAAACAAAAGTATAGCCACATTGGGCCAATAAAGATACAGATAAAATATTCCTAGTCAAACTAGGTATATAATACAGTCTGAAAGATTAAATACATGCCCCGAAGGCAGTTCCAAAATATAAGTCCCAACGGCCAAAACGGCGACTCGAGTCCCATTTCCAACGCGGAGGTCAATCTTTCATGAGGCCAGTCTCCTGCTAATCTGCAGATCCTGCACATCAGTACATATATAAGTACCACAACCAGAATCAAAAATCCAATTTTTAAAACTAGAAGTAGACATGTTTATTTCTATAACAAACATATCTGAAGCCGGTGCCTTGCCCGCTTTGATTTTCTTCATGTGTGCCTTGTACTCACGGCAGTCACGCTTCCAGTGACCCCACTTACCGCACTGCAAACATACATCTTGGGATTTATCCTTACCCATCCCAGAAGGTTTTGATGATTTGGCATTGCCCTTCTTATTCTTCTTCTTCTTTACACCTCCAATTGCCTTCGGCCAAGCCTTGGGAGACTGAGATGTTGAAGCGAAGTGCGCCTCGTGCTTTTTGCCCTTCATCAGCTCTTTTTCTGCTTCACGCAGCATTGCCATCAGCTCACCAAGAGTATGGTCTTGGTTCATCATATTGTAGTTCATGATGAACCCGCTCCAGCTATCAGGAAGAGACTGCAAGATCAAATCTATAGAAGTCTCAGCCTCAAATGTTATGCCTAGCTGACCTAGCTGTTCAATGTCGGCAATCATCTATGACACATGGTGCTCAACAGATGTACCCTCCGACATTCGAGAGCGAAAGAGCTTTTTCTGCAATTCATACCTTTGCGATCTAAGGTTAGATCGGTGAAGGTCCTTCAATTTTGCCATCATAGTATATGGATCCAATCCCTTGTTTTGGCGACGAAATTGAGGGGTCATCGCAGCGAGAATGACGGACTGAGTATTTGAGTTGTCATCGCTATGAGTCTTCCAAAGCTCAAGCTCAAGTGGCTGCTCATTTTCGGGCTTAGGCCCGAGGGGTCTCTCTATCGTATAGAGAATCCTCTCAGCCCCCAAGACTATCCTGAGGTTCATATCCCAATCAAGAAAGTTCACGCCATTAAAGACATTTTCGCCCATGATAATGTCTCTAACTCCGATCTTTCCAGCCATCTTAATTACAATAGTCAAACTATTCAATTAACGATATTTGGGTACAGTCCAACTGTTACAAGAAAAATAATAGAATATTAGTTCAACTAATAAATATATAATTGACAAAATAATTTGAAAGCGCGTAATGCCAATTATTTGAATGAAATTGCAAATTCAATACTGGCCTCCCACTATTTTTCGGCGAGCCTCTAACCCTCTGTTGAGTACTCGGGAAACCTAGTTTCCTAGTGGGCTAGGATCCTGTTAAATATCACACAACCTTGACTTTGGCCAACAAGCTGTATGATATTTAACTAGGTAGATCTCTAAGATCAATTGGATCTCATCCAATTCCTAGATCCGGTAGGTGGACCT
This sequence comes from Zanthoxylum bungeanum, assembly GCA_019454045.1. Classification (NCBI taxonomy): domain Eukaryota; kingdom Viridiplantae; phylum Streptophyta; class Magnoliopsida; order Sapindales; family Rutaceae; genus Zanthoxylum; species Zanthoxylum bungeanum. Next base: position 107,131 of record SKCR01032923.1, read on the forward strand.
CCAAGTCCGAAACATATATATAATATATATGCCAATATATCCAATATATTTTCCTAACCTTTTCCTCTAAATCAACTAAGCCTTCGCTTTGGCACAACAAGCTTAATGATTCCAGTTAAGCGGGACCTATCGACCTTGGAAAGCTTCGTAATCGATGTCGATGAACAAGAAGTGATCTTGACTTTGACCAATAAATCACAACTTGGGCAAGACATACGATATAGAACAAAGCCTTCATGATTCAAACACATCCGCGATGGACAAAGGTCTTGACTTTGGCCAACAAACCAGTGTCAATCTTGGATCTTGAGAATGAATCATTCAATGGAAGGAAAAAGCTAAATATTTAATGAGGGTTTTTCACGTAATTGGCAACCAATTAATTATCTTTAATTAGGTCTCATCATACACCCTTAAGCATGCATTCTAAAAGAATAATAAGGCGCGGTAAATAAATTAATAATGATATGCGGATGGATATCTCACAAATTGTTCCTAGAACAAATCACTCATTTTCCTCTCCCCGGCTAGCACTATTCTAACTTCTACCCAATTACATAATACATCAAAGAAACCTCATTACATTGAGGGGAATTGGTGAAAAGATAATTACAAAGAATCGAGAGATAAAGGCTGGACACGCAGGTCCAATTTAATAAATTCTAAATTTATTACAACAATTTCCAAAATTACCCTCACCCATCTAATATCCATCTGATATACATTATTCATACAACACATCCATGTATTCACACAATGTATGTTATTGAATCAATCTAATCCAATTAATTAATCTTTGAATTAAGTGACCATCCAATGTTCAAACAACGATTTGATTTGCGCGAGTCCAACTCGTTTTAAGAATAAGTACTCCAAGTCCGTATTGTGGGAACACAGAAACTGGGCGACGCATGTTGTTCCGGGCTCGCGGCCCAGTTGGGAGTACGGAGTAGCCCACATGGGACTAAACTGGAGAATAATGGAGTCGCCACCCGGTGTGAACCGGGACAAAGATTTAAGGCCGCACTCACCCCTCGCAAGGGAAGACCTCAAACCGTTGGGTTCGGAATGGTCCCTTACTTATGCCACTTGTAATAAAATGATTTGTGCAATAATCTAACCAAACCTAAGCAACATATTTCCAAGGATGATTTACCCCTAAGTTCGCATGCATACATCAACAAGTTCATCTAAATTTACATGTAACACATATCCGAATTTGCATACAGCCTATTTGCATGTAATCTATGTCTCAATTTGCATACATAAAGATAAATTAACATACGGCAAGCATACAAGTTAATAAAAACATTGTAATCATACATGTAGGGAATACAGATGAACGACACCTACACAAGCTTGTGTAATACAGAGAAGCAATCAGGTTCATCATACGAAAGGGATATCTACTAGGAACAATTATGTACGAAATCTGATGAAAACGACTCAGTTCAGTGGTTGCGTATTCACGTAGCGTTCGAGAACGCGTTCGAACGGTAAACAGAAGGTTCGCATTCATATAGCGTTCGATAACACGTTCGAACGGAGCCAGACCTGATGCATAAAACACTAAGAAAATACGTGCGCGTTCGCGTAGCGTTTGAGAACGCGTTCGAATGGTAAACAGAAGGTTCACATTCGTATAGTGTTCGAGAACGCATTCGAACGGAACAGACCTGATGCATGATGAAACTAAGAAAATGCGTGAGCGTTCGTGTAGCGTTCGAGAACATGTTCGAACGGTAAACAGAAGGTTCACATTCGTGTGGCTTTCGAGAACGTGATCGAACGGAACCAGACCTGATGTATGCAACACATTCATAGACAAACAAATCCACAATATGGGACCTCACGTATCCGATTGAACTCATCTCGCATCCAATCAAATATACACCAATCGGCGCGGCAAAGCATCATGGTAAAGGACTTTAACCCCTCAAAATAGGGGACCTTTAATCCAACTTACTAAGCTCATGCGCTCGATCACATCATGTATATAAAAATAAAGACAATACATCGGACTTCGTATACCCGATTGAACACCTTACATTCAACCGAATATACATTAATCGGCGCGGTGAAGCATCGTGGTAAATGATTTTAACCCCTCAGAATAGGGGACCTTTAATCCAACTTACTAAGCCCATGCGCTCGATCACATCATGCATATAAAAAAAATAACATGTGGAATTTAAATGACGAATAATAAATAAATCAAAGCAACATAAAACAAAAGAATGTGCCGTTTACTCAAGCAGTACGTGGAGTTGTATCCCGAGTATAGATCATACTACCGTCCATTCGGAATCGGCTATGAAATTTATGTCCGGGTTTCCATCTGATATACCACGAGAGTTGACACATCTTTCATTTTATTCCAAGGCCACAACATACAATATTTCGTAATACATGCATATTTATCTACTCAAGGACCACAACATACATTTTAACATAATAATCATGCGAACAGTGCTCAATAAAGAATAAAAATAAAACTGAAAATGAGTGTGAAAAATACCCTCAGGTCTAACCTTTTTTGCAGACTTTCGGACTTGCATTTCACGGAGATCGGAAGGGTTAAGGCTCCTCAACTTCTCCGGTTCACTGGTTTAGCGTCTTAACTCACTGTTTTGCTGTTTTGCTTGCTGTTTGACCTCTGTTTTACTGCTGTTTCCTCTGTATTTTCTGCTTACTGTTTGAGGTCTTCAAAGCTACTGTTTTTTGTGTTTATCTTAAGGATTAAAAGTGCAGTTTTTTGGTGTAAATTTCGGTGATGCAGCTGCTATTTTGATGGTTGTAGGGGCTGTAATATTTTCGGCAATGGAGGGGTTGAGGAGAGTGATGTTTTCGGCTATGGAGGGAGAAGATGCAGAGAAATGTTTGCTATTTTTCTTGTGATTTGCGTGTGAGTTGTATCTTGTGAAGGGAGTGCGTGTCTTGGTTAGGGGTTGTTTATATAGAGAAGGGCTAGGGCTTCTCCTTGTCTCACAAGGAAGGGATTTTGGCATTAAAGAGAGGATTTGATTTGGTGTTGGATAAGGAAATCAATGGTTTGGGGGGGACAAATTTCGGTGAATTATGAAGGTTGAATATTTGATTGGCTTGGTTTATGAATACAATTTGTTAGATTAGGAAGTCAATATTTTTAATTGGTTATGATTGATTTTAATTAGGCATAATATTTCTTTAATTTAGTATATAATATTTTAAGTTAGGAAGTTACAATATTTTAATTTGGTATATCAATTAATTAATATTTTATTTAGTTAATGTTTAATTTAATTAATATTTGATTTAATTTAGGTGTAATTTAGGGTGATGGTGAGTGGGCTTAGGTGGGTGGCAAGGGTTGTGGGCCAAGGTTAAAAGGTTTGCGGGTTTTTCTTTGGGCCAAAGGTGCTCTAAACGAAGGTCCAACAAGTGAGCTTGACGCTAAACAAGTGAATAAGGATCTAACGAAATACCGATTCCCTTCCGATGACCGTTTCCCGCAATATCCTTAACTCAAAAGGTAGTGCCTCCAACTGAGACTCATCATTGGGTTTCACATGCAAAAATGCACTGCCTACAGTCGTCCCCACTTTGATGGGACTTGTGCAGTGTATGACTTTGAAAAATCCTATCAAAGTTATGCAATGCATTTTCACTTACCTGGCTCGTCTGCTGCCTCGAGCTGAGTTGGTGCTGTAGTGGACCTCGATCCTGGGACGCATCCCAATAACTGCAACTGACAATGGGGGCACCTCGACCCTGGGAAGCATCCCGATACCGCTGGAAATGAGTCCCTCGCCCTAGAACAAATGATGTAGTGGGCCCTCGACCCTGGGACGCATCCCGGAACTACAACTGATGATGCAGTGGGCCCTCGACCCTGGGACGCATCCCGAAACTACAACTGTCAACAGGGGTACCTCGACCCTGGGATGCATCCCAGAACTACTGATGATGTGGGCCTCGCCCTCAAGCTGATATGGGCCTCGCCCCTTAGGACTCATCCCCAAAAAACTGAAATTGCGCTGACGCTGCTTGGCTCATTTCTGCCGCTTTCTCATTTCTTCGAACCTGCGAACACAAAACAAAAACAAACACGAAGAGAATGCAATGTTACATGTATGCATGAATGATTTTCTTATTTTGTTGGGTTAGGTCTTCTGCCAATTCCCGTGGTGACTGCCCGGTCTTCTCTCCCTCAGGCAAAGTACTACTTCAATCTGTCTACGTTGATCGGCTCGGTGAACTCGTTCCCCTCCAAGTATGATAGCTTCACTGCTCCATTTCTCATTACCTTCTGCACTATGTAAGGTCCTTCCCAGTTAGGTCTGAACTTTCCTCTTGGATCTGTCGTCGACGGCCTTGATTGCTTAAGTACCAAATCACCCTTTCTGATCTTGGTGGGGCATACTTTCTTGTTGAATGCTCGGGCTAGTCTCTTCTGATACAACTGCATGTGATACAGAGACTTCATTCTCTTCTCATCCAATAGTGCTAAATGATCAAACCTCTGTGCGGCCCACTTTTGTTCCGGTAATTCTGCCTCTGCTAATACCCTCATAGAGTGTATTTCCACCTCTACTGGCAATATTGCTTCCATTCCATAGACCAAAGAGTAAGGTGTGGCCCATGTTGCTGTTCTTACTGATGTTCCGTACCCCCACAAAGCATATGGTAGTTTCTCGGCCCAATCTCTGCAGTTCTCTATCATCTTGGCTAAAATCGTCTTTATAGTCTTGTTGGCTGCCTCAACTGCCCCATTTTCCTGCGGTCTGTACGGTGATGACTTGTGGTGGCCTATCCCGTATTTCTGCAACATTGCCTTCGTCTCTCCTTGAAACTGAACTCCGTTGTCTGTCACTATATGATGCGGCATACCATACCGATAAATGAGGTTCCGAGCTATAAACTTTGCCATTTGTTTTGCTGTAACATTGCGGAATGATTCGGCTTCCACCCACTTCGAGAAGTAATCTACTGCCACTACTATGAAGCGATGCCCATTCGATGCATTCGGTCGAATTTCTCCAATCATATCAATTCCCCATGCTGAGGAAGGCCACGACTCTGACAACCCGTGCAACTCTGTGTGCGGCAAGTGATTCAAATTACCATGTGCTTGACAATCATGACAGTGTTTTACCATCTTCGCGCAGTCTGTTTCCATGGTTGACCAATAAAAACCTTGTCTCACTATCTTGCGCGACAGATTCAACCCGTTCATGTGCGGACCACATACCCCGGCGTGCACTTCTTCCATTACATGTTGAGCTTCTTCTTTCCTCAAACACCTCAACTGAATACCGTTTCCTTGCCTCTTGTACAGTTCCCCTTTCAAAATCACATACTGGGAAGCTAACTTCTGAACGGCTATTCTGTCTTTTCTGCTTGCCCCTTCCGGGAGTTCCCCATGTTCCAGATACCTATGAATGTCATGATACCAAGGTTTACCATCGTCGAACTCTACTTCCAGAATTCTTTCTATCTCATAAACAGGTTTGCTTGCTGTCGTCAGTATTAACGGTCTCATCACTAACTTTTCAGGATTTTCCCAAGTCGCTGCAAGTGTAGCCAGTGCGTCTGCCATCTGATTCTCTTCTCTCGGCAAGTGCTGAAACTTACAATCTGGGATAACCTGTGCCAACTTTCTGAGGTGAAAAAGGTAAGGTTTCAACCGTTCTTCTTTCAACTCCCATTCTCCTCGCATCTGCTGGACTACCAACATAGAATCTCCGTAGATTTCCACACTCCCGGCCTTCAAGGCTATCAATGCTGTCAAACCAAAAGCACATGCTTCGTACTCGGCCATGTTGTTAGTTACTCTGAATGTCAACCTCTTGGCCAAAGGCAAGGTCTCTCCCTCGGGGGTCACTATCACGATCCCAATTCCGGCTCCCTTGTAATTTACTGCTCCGTCAAAATACATCTTCCATCTCTGAACTGTTATTGCTTGGATCTCTTCATCTGGAAATTCAAACTTATACTGATCCCCATCAACGGGTTGCAATGCCAGAAAATCTGCTACTGCTCGCCATTTGATCACTTTGGAGGTGAGATACTCAATGTCAAACTCTGTCAGCAATACTAACCATCTGCCCAATTTCCCCACTATCGAAGGCACTGAATGCAGATATTTCAGAGGATTCTCCTTTGCCACTACCTGGATCTTGTATGACTGGAAATAATGCCGTAATTTTCTGGAAGCCCATACCACTGCGAGACAGATCTTCTCTACTTCCTGATACCAGGCCTCATACGGGAGCATCTTCTTACTCAGATAGTAAACTGCATGTTCTACCACTGTCTCATCTTCTTGTACCATCATTGCCCCTAGTGCTTCTGATTCTACGGCCAAGTACAATATCAAAGGTCTGCCCAATCTCGGAGGTTTCAATATAGGAGGCTTTACCAAGTACTCTCTGATCTTGTCGAAGACTGCTTGACACTGCTCGTTCCACTTTACCAGTTGATTTTTCCTCAACAGCTTGAAGATAGGCTCACACACTGATGTTAACTTGGCAATGAACCGACTGATGTACTGAATCTTCCCCAGGAATGCTCTGACTTCTTTCTCAGTCTTCGGTGCTGGCATTTCTGTGATTGCCTTGATTTTCTCAGAATCTACCTCTATTCCGCCCATTCCCACTGTATGACCAAGCAATTTCCCTGATGTCACCCCAAACACACATTTCTTGGGATTTAGCCGCAGGTTGTATTTGTCAACTCTCTGAAGGAACCTTTCCAGTGCTTCAATATGCCCAACTCTTGTCTCTGATTTCACCATCATGTCATCCACATACACTTCAATCTCTTTGTGCATCAAGTCGTGGAATAGTGTAGTGGCCATCCGTTGATAAGTAGCTCCCGCATTCTTGAGCCCAAAAGGCATCACCTTGTAACAATAAGTACCCCACTCGGTAACAAAGGCAGTCTTGTGTTTATCTTCCTCAGCCATAAGGACCTGATTGTAACCTGAAAACCCATCTGCAAATGAATACATAGCAGATAAAGTCGCACTATCAACCAGAACATCTATATGCGGCAGAGGAAAATCATCTTTCGGACAAGCCTTGTTGAGATCTCTGTAGTCCACACACATTCTGACCTTCCCGTCTTTCTTTGGCACCGGCACTATATTAGCCAACCACTCATGATACTTTACTACTTCCAAGAACCCCACATCTATCTGTTTCTTAACTTCCTCTTTGACTTTCTCAGCCCATTCTGGTCTCATCCGTCGAAGTTTCTGTTTTACTGGCCTCATATTTGGATAAGTTGGTATTGTGTGTTGGGCAATGTTTCTGTCTACCCCAGACATGTCCTCATAGGACCAAGCAAACACTTTGGCATATCTGACCAATACTTCTTCTAATTTCTCCCTCTCTTCGGAGGTAACTTCACTTGCAATCAGAATTTCCTTGGGGTTTTCAAGTGTACCCAAGTTAAATGCAGTAGTTCTGGCCGAACTGATGTCAAATATGCTTGATTCGTGCAGAGTAAATGGAAATGACTCAGACAAGTAAGCAAAAGAAATGTCTTTATTATTGGATAATGCGGAAGTACATTCAAACAAATCAGGAAGGTAAATGTCTTCATCATCTATAGACACTTCTTCCTCTGCAACCAGGTTTTCCTCAGGCTTTTTATCCTCTCCTAGAGTCAGGCTCTCCAACTTCATCAATTCTTCTTCCCAATTCTCTGCTTCCACAGCTTCTTTAGTCAGCGGTTTCTCACCCAACAAATCCTGGAAGATCTCAAATCCAGGCACCACAATCCCATTAACTTCCACAGGTTCAGGCTCCCCTTGATACCCTGAAGCTTTCACAAAACATTCCATCAGTTTCAACCCCTTCTTTTTAACCTTCGGCTTATCTTCATCAGACTTGTATCCCAGACCCTTCCGAGTAGTCTGTCCTCTGAAATCTGGCAATTTTGAACCCTCACCTGGCTCGTACTTCATTTTTCCCATGATCCTAGCCACCATAGGATCCACCCATTCCTCAAAAGTTGCTGACACTTGGAACCTTGTGAAAGGTTGTATTTCCAAAGCGGCCACAACATTTTCCACCTCAGCTCAGATGGTGACAATCTCTCCCCCATACGGGAACTTAATCATCTGGTGCAGAGTAGAGGGCACGCCCCCAAGCTTATGAAACCAATGCCTTCCCAACAATAAGGCAAAAGTGGCTGGGATATCCAGCACAGTGAACTCAACTTCGTCCTCAATAGGACCAACCTTGACTGCTGCCACAAATGTACCCTCAACTCCTCGCTTACTATCATCATAAGCCTTGATAGTCATACTAGAGGGATCCAAATCTGTTGCCTTTATACCCAGCTTGGCCAAAATCTTCAACGGGCACACATTAATGGATGAGCCGTCATCCACCATCACACAAGAGGTCCTTTTACCCCTCACTTCAGCTCTGATAACAAGGGTCTATTATGATTTCTCCCTTCAGTCGGGAGTTTTTCCTCAGAAAAAGTGATTGTCTGCAAAGTCTCCTTTTGCACTGACCCAACAAACATTGCAGGGTTGGCATCTTCCGTCACCACTATCTTACTTAAGGCCTCAAACATAGCCCGCCTGTGATCCTGAGATGCACACAACAAATCCCAGATACTCACTTGTGCTCGGGTCTTCTTCAACTGTCTCAGCACTGTTTCTCCCTCAGTAATTTCTGCATTCTCAACCACTTCTCTGCCATCTGTCAAAACTTCCTTACCATTTTCTGCCATATCATTGTAAAAATGACCGCTGCGCGTCATTCCCCTCACCTCTTCCTCATCATTACTAGAGAAATCAAGCCAAAATTTCTTCCCTTGCTCAGTCTCATCTTCACTATTATTATCCCAGATTCCCAGGCAAAAGGCTTGAGGGTGAAAGGATTTTAGGACAAGGTCTTCTGGGAGGCCAAAATTGATCATATAGGTTGGTGGTGGTACGGAACGGTAGTTGGGTAAGGGGTTTATGTGTGTGTCAGGTTGTTCTGTTTCTGGGTCAGGTATTTTCTTGGAGTCTATCAGGTCTTGGATTTCATGGCGGAGTCGGGCACAATTGTCGGTGTCATGGCCCTTTTGTTGGTGAAAGTGACAGTATAGGCTTAAGTTATAATGTGATGGTGGGGGATTGGGTAATGGTTTGGCTTCCAAGGGTTTTGAGAGTCCTTGCCTCTTCAATTTCTCTAGTACCTTTGACAGGGGCCTTCCCAAGTTGGAAAATCTCCGGTTCCGGATGGCAGCAACTTCTGCAGAAACAGGCTTAGTTCCCAATGTCCCTCCAACAGGCCTCCTAGTTAAGCCATAAAACTTCCTGTTTTCCGCCTCTTCGTCTTCAATGTCCATGACAGTTTCCCTCAACTGCCGAAAGTCTGTAATCATGGAGGTCATCCTCCTCAACTTGCTGTAAATGGAGGGCTTGGTGCCCTCGATAATCATTTTAATTTGATCCTTCTCGAAGGCCTAGTCTGCATCTTCAACAACTGACCTCTCCATCGGTCCACATATTCCTTAAAACTCTCCTCCGATTTTTGCTTAACATTCTCCAGATCGCGGAGTGACAGAACGATCTCCAGGTCAGTGACATACTGCTTCAGGAAGGCATCAGCCAACTCCCTCCAATCTTCCTTCACTTTCTTCTCCAAACTGTGGTACCACACCACGGGAGCTCCCTCGAGCGACATTCCAAACATCTTCTGCACTTGGCGCTGAGATAGGCCAACTGAACTCATGACTGATACAAACTGTCGGAGATGCACCCTTGGATCCCCATTCCCGCTAAACTTAGCCATATTAGGAATCTTGAACTGTGCCGGCAACTGTTCTTCGAAAGTCAGCGTGTCATAATCCAGCAAATCCTCATTCTTACCCCTCATCTTGCGGGTAACTGACTCAACCTGATCCCGGAGCTTCTGTAACTCTGCCTGAGACCCAGATACTCTGCATGCTGCATACTCTGCCATATCATCATCAAAAGTGGGGGTATCATCCCCCAATCTGTTCGGAGGTTCCTCTTGCCTCACATCCCCAGAACTACCCCCAGCGCGAGACCCGGCTATACCAGCCACAACAATAGTCAAAGCTTACAACTGTTCAGTGATCTTGGCGAGACCATTCTCTAATTGATCCATACGGGATACCTCGTTATCGGATTCACTCATGCTTGTTACTGTTCTTTTAGTGAGTCTTTTCCCTTCTCTAACCCAAACGGTATCTATGATGTCTTTTTGAGACACAGAGGGTGTTAACATGATGTATGTATGCATGAGGTGCATGAGGTGCATGAGATGCATGTAACATATAGAACATACTAAATCAAATAAAATTTTCAAACAAATCGGCCCATTATCATTTTAGAAGTTTTTGGGCTAACTGTCATAGGAGTGAACTCGTCCCAGTTTAAATGGCCCAACGAGTTCACATCTCATGGCAAGGAGTCCAACTAAATCCAAATGGTAATATTCCGAACACAAGCACAACATGGCCCATCCATATTTAGAAGCCTTTGGCCCAATCGTTATAAGATGCGTTCTTGTCCCAGTTTAAATGGCCCAACAAGCCCATATCCCATGACAAATGGTCCAAATGGATCCAAACGACGATGTTCCCAAACACAAGCATAAAAGAAAGGTAATGCAAACATAAAATAATAATTTCTATAGAGTGGCCCATCGACATTTCAGAAGCTTTTGGCCCAATTGTCATAGGATACGAACTCGTCCCAGTTGAAATGGCCCAACAAGTTCGCATTTCTGACAAGAAGTCCAACTGCATCCAAATGAGGATGGCCCACAAACACAAGGAAATAGTTGCTATAGGTCATACAACCCCGGTCTACGTGTGGGTTCGCAAAGGTGTAGACAAAGGCTCTCACCGGCGAAGGATGGCCCACAACTAGGTCTCCCCACTCAAGGGTTTGAGTGACCAAGTGAGCGCACCCTTTTTTATACACTAAGGTACGTACCAACGAGCTATGGTATGTGACTGACTGTCAAATGGACTTCCCGTTGTAGATTCCCCAGATGGAGGTGGAGCGAGGCTCACTTAAATACCCAAGCCTCTTAGGCTCTTATCGCTTGGTGTCAGGAATAAACAACGAGTCCTCCAAATTAGTCCATCACAATAGGCTACGAGTAGATGGCTATCTAGGTGCCTTCATAACTTTTCCTTCTAGAAAGGTAGTGAGTGAAGGAAGACACCAAACCATTACCTAGCCTCAAAATGCCTTTGATTAAACCGCTTTTAACCCACTGTAGACACGGTCAATTAAAGCACAAATCATAATATTACAAGACATTATTTCGGGGCCGATTCTCTATCCCCAGTAGAGTCGCCAGACTGTGGGAACACAGAAATTGGGCGACGCATGTTGTTCCGGGCTCGCGGCCCGGTTGGGAGTACGGAGTAGCCCGCGGGGGACTAAATCGGAGAATAATGGAGTCGCCACCCGGTGTGAATCGGGACAAAGATTTAAGGCCGCACTCACCCCTCGCAAGGGAAGACCTCAAACCGTTGGGTTCGGAATGGTCCCTTACGTATGCCACTTGTAATAAAATGATTTGTGCAATAATCTAACCAAGCCTAAGCAACATATTTCCAAGGATGATTTACCCCTAAGTTCGCATGCATACATCAACAAGTTCATCTAAATTTACATGCAACACATATCCGAATTTTCATACAGTCTATTTGCATGTAATCTATGTCTCAATTTGCATACATAAAGATAAGTTAACATACGGCAAGCATACAAGTTAATAAACACATTGTACTCATACATGTGGGGAATACAGATGAACGACACCTACACAATCTTGCGTAATATAGAGAAGCAATCAGGTTCATCATACGAAGGGATAGCTACTAGGAACAATTATGTACGAAATCTGATGAAAAGGACTCAGTTCAGTGGGTGTGCGTTCGTGTAGCGTTCGAGAACGCATTCGAACGGTAAACAGAAGGTTCGCGTTCGTATAGCGTTCGAGAACGTGTTCAAACGGAGCCAGACTTGATGCATGAAACACTAAGAAAATGCGTGCGCGTTCGCGTAGCGTTTGAGAATGCATTCGAACGGTAAACAGAAGGTTCGCGTTCGTATAGTGTTCGAGAACACGTTCGAACGGAACCAAACCTGATGCATGATGAAACTAAGAAAATGCGTGCATGTTCGCGTAGCGTTCGATAACGCGTTCGAATGGTAAACAGAAGGTTCACGTTCGTGTGGTGTTCGAGAACGCGTTCGAACGAAACCAGACCTGATGCATGCAACACATTCATAGACAAACAAATCCACAATGTGGGACCTCACGTATCCGATTGAACTCATCTCGCATCCAATCGAATATACACCAATCGGCGCGGCAAAGCATCATGGTAAAGGACTTTAACCCCTCAAAATAGGGGACCTTTAATCCAACTTACTAAGCCCATGCGCTCGATCACATCATGCATATAAAAATAAAGACAATATATCGGACTTCGTATACCCGATTGAACACATCTTACATTCAACCGAATATACATTAATCGGCACGGCGAAGCATCGTGGTAAAGGATTTTAACCCTTCAGAATAGGGGACCTTTAATCCAACTTACTAAGCCCATGCGCTCGATCACATCATGCATATAAAAAAAATAACATGCGGAATTTAAATGACGAATAATAAATAAATCAAAGCAACATAAAACAAAAGAATGTGCCATTTTCTCAAGCGGTACGTGAAGTTGTATCCCGAGTACAGATTATACTACCGTCCATTCGGAATCGGCTATGAAATTTATGTCCGGGTTTCCATCTGATATACCACGAGAGTTGACACATCTTTCATTTTATTCCAAGGCCACAACATACAATATTTCGTAATACATGCACATTTATCTACTCAAGGACCACAACATTCATTTTAACATAATAATCATGCGAACAGTGCTCAATAAATAATAAAAATAAAACTGAAAACGAGTGTGAAAAATACCCTCAGGTCTAACCTTTTTTGCCGACTTTCGGACTTGCGTTTCACGGAGATCGGAAGGGTTAAGGCTCCTCAACTTCTCCGGTTCACTGGTTTAGCGTCTTAACTCACTGTTTTTCTGTTTTGCTTGCTATTTAACCTCCGTTTTGCTGCTGTTTCCTTTGTATTTTCTGCTTACTGTTTCAGGTCTTCAAAGCTACTGTTTTTTGTGTTTATCTTAAGGATTAAAAGTGCAATTTTTTGGTGTAAATTTTGGTGATGCAACTGCTATTTTGATGGTTGTAGGGGCTGTAATATTTTCGGCAATGGAGGGGTTGAGGAGAGTGATGTTTTCGGCTATGGAGGGAGAAGATGCAGAGAAATGTTTGTTATTTTTCTTGTGATTTGCGTGTGAGTTGTATCTTGTGAAGGGAGTGCATGTCTTGGTTAGGGGTTGTTTATATAGAGAAGGGCTAGGGCTTCTCCTTGTCTCACAAGGAAGGGATTTTGGCATTAAAGAGAGAATTTGATTTGGTGTTGGATAAGGAAATCAATGGATTGAGGGGGGGACAAATTTCGGTGAATTAGGAAGGTTGAATATTTGATTGGCTTGGTTTAGGAATACAATTTGTTAGATTAGGAAGTCAATATTTTTAATTGGTTATGATTGATTTTAATTAGGCATAATATTTCTTTAATTTAGTATATAATATTTTAAGTTAGGAAGTTACAATATTTTAATTTGGTATAATTATATTTTATGTCTTATTTAATTTGGTATATCAATTAATTAATATTTTATTTAGTTAATGTTTAATTTAATTAATATTTGATTTAATTTGGGTGTAATTTAGGGTGATATGGGCGTGTGGGCCTCTCTTGGTGGGCTAGGTGTTGTGTTGGTTTGGTGAGTAGGCTTAGGTGGGTGGCAAGGGTTGTGGGCCAAGGTTAAAAGGTTTGCGGGTTTTTCTTTTGGCCAAAGGTGCTCTAAATGGAGGTCCAACAAGTGAGCTTGACGCTAAACAAGTGAATAAGGATCTAACGAAATAGCGATTCCCTTCCGACGACCGTTTCCCGCAATATCCTTAACTAAAAAGGTAGTGCCTCCAACTGAGACTCATCATCGGGTTTCACATGTAAAAATGCAATGCCTACACGTATTCTTGAATTATATCGAACTACAATTTTAAATCCAATTTAATTTGCATTCAATACTAATTCTATATTTAATTCCAAATTAAATAATTACACTTTTAATGCGCCTTTACGATTTAGATTCTAAATCTAATCTTAATGGGTCTCAAAGCCCAATTAACATCCAATGTTCATTTAATTAAAGTCCAATGAGCTTTCGATTAATTTCTTAAGGCATGGGCTTTGGTCAATATGGGTCAAACCCAAATACCAAGGCCCATTTAAGGAATCACCATATTTGCCAAGAAATCAATTTAGGCCCATTAGGCCCAATTAAATATTAAAAGGCCCATATATTATATTTGGACTTAATGGAATGGTTTAGGCCCAATTTGGATCCAACCCAATTTTCCTAAACCAACTTGGCCCAACCAAGCCCATTAGGCCCAAATACAACAACTTTAGCTCAATTCCAAATTAAGCCTAACTAATTAAATTTTAATATTCCAAAAATCACAATTTAATTAATTAAAGTGTATTGCACTAATTAATTATTTAAATTAACATTTCCAAAACATCAATTTAATTAATTAATCATGCATTATTTTATTCAACACATGTCCAACATTATTGAAACAAAATCAAGTCATTTTCATGCTCTTATGGTCACGACAATAGAAGGATTTTATATCCGATTTCGATTTCAATCCGATTAAATCACAAATCAATATATCCAAGCATTTTAAACACATCCAATGGCTTAAAATCGAAAATCACCATGACCTAGGGTTATATATACATTCGGCCAAGCCTAAGATTTTGGGCAAAATTAATCCAATTAATTTTTCATAAAATTGATCATGCATAACTCTAAGTTATCAACATACAAGCATACTCAAACAAACAATTTGATTAAAACATGCTCAAATCAAAAATACCCAAATCAAGATTATAAACCCTAAATTCAATTTCATGCTCAATAAGGCTCATGATACCATTGTTGGGTTTCTAAGGTCATCCCAAGATCAAATCAAGAGTGTTTTTTTATTACGGTTGATCATCGATGGGAGACCCAAATACTTCTCATGTGGTGATGTTGTGCTCAGCCTGGAGATTTCTTTCACTTTTGCTCTGATTCCTACTGGTGTCTTTGGGCTGAACATTAGAGCAGACTTATCATAATTGAAAATTTTCCCAGAGGCAGCAGCGTAGCAATCAAAGAGTTTCTTTAGGAATCTACATTCATGCATTGATGCCTGAGTGAATACCAAGCTATCGTCTGCAAATAGTAGACGAGACAGGGTGATATCCTTTCCAAACTTTAGCCCCAACAGTTGTTTGTTCTCCACAGCCTTACGCAGAAGTGAGGAGAAATATTCCGCACAGAGAATGAATAAGTAAGGCGATAGAGGGCACACCTCTCTTAATCCCCTCTCTGGTTTGAAAATTCTTGAAGACTTGCCGTTAATAAGAACTGAAAAGGTTGGTGAGGAAATACAGTTGCTTACCAAGCTCCTCCAGTGTTCTGAAAAACCCAACTTCTGCAGCACTTTATCAACAGATGTCCACTCCACTCTATCATAAACCTTACTTATGTCTAACTTTAGAGCCACAATTCCCTTCTTTCCTTTTGTCCTCTTTCTCGCATTTTGAAGGCACTCATACCCAACTATTATATTGTCTGTGATTAATCTATGTGGAATGAAAGCACATTGGTTTTCTGAAATCAATACCCCAAGGTAGCCCTTCAACCTATTTGCCATGGTCTTTGCTATAACACGGTAGATAACGTTACACAAGCTTATAGGCCTAAAACCAATCATGTATGTTGGCTTATTCTGCTTTGGGATTAAAATAAGGAGTGTATAATTTAATCCAGAGATATCCTTATGGTGATTGAGAACTGCGAGACATGTGTGGATAACTTGTTTCCCAACTATACTCCAATGCTTGTGGAAGAAGACAACTGGAAGTTCGTCAGGGCCTGGGGCCAGACCCTTAGTAGGGTGCATTCCTTTAAGAGCACTTAAGATCTCCTCAGCAGTAAAGGGATAGTTTAGTTGTACGTTCATTTCTTCTGACACTTTTGTAGTTAGGCCCTGTGAAAAAGACTGTTGGCTTAGTATTATTGTTTTTCATTTTTTGGCCTTCAAATTTAATATTTTATGATTTGACTCCTTTAAATTCATTATTTATTATTATTTGACTCCTTATATTTTATCGCTAGTCATAGATGGTAATATGATCGATTATTTTGGATATTCGATACTACTCGATTGAAAAAATTATCTGATATATAAAATTTAATAAATAATAATTGAGTTTTAGTACATTTAAATTTTTTTTGAATATCGATTATCGAGTATTCGATATATATTAGTAGTGTATTGGTAAATATCAGATATTGAAATTTTTGATGATTTCAAATATGGATATCGTTTCTAATTTTTTTTTAATTATAAATAAATATTACAGATTAAATATCGAATTCAGATAGAATATGATACGACAAAAACATCGCTATCTCTAACTCGACTCTTCTTATAGTAGTAGTTTTTCCGGCCTTCGAGAAGATTGAAGAGGATTACTTCAATATATATAATATATTCATGGTTTGACCACGCTGAAGATTTTTTTCTTTCGTTCTTTCTTTCCCCAAATGAGAAATAAATTATAATTATAGATAGTAGAAAGAGACGTCATCACCCTTGACTGAGAAATTCAAAACGACATGATTGTGACTGCCAACTACCATGTTTGCTCTTTGACGAAGGCTTTGTTGTTACAATTAAAAATATGTGAATAAATAATGTTATATAATTTTGATTGATTATGATATATTTTTTTAACATTTTTTTAATATTATAAAATATAATTTTTGAAAAAATCACAATTAATAATCGTAATTTTTTATTATTAATCAAACACTTAAAAATTATTTTTTAATTAAAACATAATTTTATCATCTTATCACATGTCAAATCCTTTTTTGGAAACGTTGGAAATTTCACTGCCAAACCACCTGATCCAAGGTTAAGCGGATGAGGTAAAATCCCCGACTACCACAAGCTCTTACAAGAAATGCACCATCTGAATTCGAACATAAGACCTGACAATTAAGTTTTAAGACTTTTGTCACCAAATCACACCCCTTCAGGACACCACATGTCAAATCACAAAACCAAAGCCTAACAAAATTTAATAACATCACTACGATGTGTCTGCATGAAAATCCAAGTTAAAAAAAAGGGAGAATGGCATTTCCCCCCTAAATGTTTATGTAAATAGCTGTTAGTTCCATTTTTGTTGACAATGTCCGTAATAAAATTAGTTCAATTGAGTTGTAATAAGTCTTGAAGATCTCGGAATAATTAAACTGATATTTGGAAGACTATGCATGGAGATATCATATATGTGTTAGTGTTGCATTCGTGTTTACGTTCGAACAAGTGGCGTTCGTGTCACGTTCGTGTTTGGGTTCGAATGAAACTTGGTAGTAGGTTTCCGTGCATAGTGCGCTCATCTCCCTGTGCGAACAAAACCTTCCAGTGTGTTTACATTTGAGGTGCGTTCGAATTTGCGTTCAAATGAGTTTGCGGAATAATGCGAGTTTGTCTTGTGTTCGATGAGAGTTCGAACGAGATTATGAGACTAGGTTATTTTGGACGCGTTTTTGCACAAGGAATAGCCAACCTTTACCTTACCTATATAAGCAAATATAAAACCACCTTAACGATTATTGAAAACACATTATTCAGAGTCACATCGTCTTTTGTTTTCAACCTGCTTAAGAAATCACCTTGAAAACTTCATTGTTTCCTCATCTTATTTCTTTTGGTGAGTTTGATCTTTGGAGCTTTGTTTGACCATCAACACAAAAACACAATCCTAACCCAATTTCCTAAGCCTTCGAAGTTCTTTGGAAAGAAGATTGGTAGTCAGAATTCCGACGTTGTGAATTCTTAGGGTTGATCCGCTCAGAGACTTCAGAGGTTCTAAAGAATGTCACTTGGTGCGGGCCCGAGAAGTTCTCTGGGTTATTATAATTTAGAGGTATTAGAGTGGATGTAGTTACTATCATAGGTCTTTTACCATCACTGTAAGTTTTCTCGTTATAGTGGATTTTGGTTGGTAGTCTAGAAACTCGGAGTGATTTTTTACTCGCACGAGTTTTTCACTTCGTTAACAAAATTACTGATATGGATTTTATTTTCTGCTTTATTTGTTTGTTTTGATTTATAATTGTTAGACTTAATGGTACATGTTGGTAATCCATAGTGACAATAATTAGGACATGTCTTAATTTATTGTGTTTCATTCCGCATAAGGTCAGAACCTTAGGCTAATTTCGAATTTTCAATAGCCATATATCTCCCTATTATTTTCATTATTTCCCAATACCCCCATAAAGTCAAAAGTCAAAAGATTATTTTATAATTTGAAATATTTACCCTTGTTATAAAAGTATCAATATCGTTACATAATTTTTAATTCATTAAAATTATTAATCATAAAATAATAAAATTATAAAATATAGTATTCTTATATAAAATTGTTTCAAAATCTAATATGATTTATTAATATATTCAAAAATTGACACAAAACAACAAAATTTCATAAAAAAATTTAAAAAATTACAACTCAAAATCTATAGAAAATATATGAGGTGAGAATGATAGAAAATCTTATGCACTAACGGGATCATGCACCGCAAAATCATCCAAATTATAAATTTTTATTAAAATTCAGGATGATTTTTCATTCTGAATAAATAACTGGACTGAGATTCGGGATAATATTTTTGTCCCAAATCCTGATTTTTTTTATTTGTATATTCTTATGATTTTATTTGTATACTTTTAATTAAAATAATAAATAACTGATAATGTAAAAATGCTAATTATTTAAACAAGGATAAATATGTCAAAATATAAAATAATCTTTTGACTTTTGACCCTGCGCCAAAAAAAAAAAATCAAATTGAGTAGAGAAAATACAGCAACAATATTGCGTAAAAAATTGGAGTGCTAGAGATATAACTGTCGTATTTTAAGAAGAAAAAAAATCTATTGGAAAGGTCATAATATTGTTTTTAGTTTTTATTCTCGACCATGTGATTGTGTTGTTGGATTATTTTTAGGTTGTGTGTGAAATTGGAATAGAACTGAATTGATTTAAAATATGAATAGATATTAATGATATGTTTGTTTTACCTTCGAAATATTAATTAGGATATGAGTAGTAATTTATTTAGTTTTCTCAATTAGAAAAGTCCAAATACCGATACTTTTGATATGAAATTTGAATAGATGTTAAATGATAGGTTTGTTTTCTCTACAAAAAAGTATTAAGTTAATTTAAATTACATTAAATATTTAAGCAAGTTGGCTGATGTAGGGTTATTTCCTTTATATTAAATATTCCATTCATATTAATACTTCCCCATATGTAAATCCTTCTCAAGTGGAAATGTAGGGTGATTTCCGGCCGATATGAATTATTTGCTCATCTTCATCATGTGATAGTATTGGTCCACTCTTGTATGAGTTGGTTATGATACTATATACAAGAATATGGACCAAATCAATGAAAAGTCAGCTAATTAAGTCTCAAGATTTTATTCTTAATTGGTATAAAAATTATTTTTAACCGATGTGAGATTATTTGTCATCAAGTGATAACTCACTTGGTCAAGACACCCATACTCCTTATAATAAGATTTAGGTTTGATTCCTCGTACTGACATGAATGAATAAAGAATTCATATAATTATTAGTGTATGAGTCTTGTTCTCCCAACATTTGGACATTATTCGACATGGTTCTATCAGCTTAGGGCAGAAGTGAAGCCATAATTTTTTTTTCTAGGCTAGGCTAAAAGTGTAAATTTTATTTTTTAATTACTTTAAACAAAATTTTTAAAAATTTCCATTATTATATGAGAAAATACTTTAAGTTAAAGAAACAATATAAAAACTCATTTTCATTTTATTTTCAAGTGGTGCCTTGATAAGTCTCATATTTTGAAGTTTCTCACTCAATCGCTAAAGAAAATAATATGACATTAATAAATAAATTTAATTATGACATCAATAATCTTGAAATTATTATGACTTTAAGTAAACATGAAACAAACATTAATAAAATTATAGAAGTAAAGATATTAGATCAAAATCAAACAGTAACATTAAACTAATGTTAGCGACATAGTTGCGTAATGAATTTTGATGATGCAATGAGAGAGAAGACTTCGACGTGTTTTAACAGAAAATTACAAAAATATGATAATGAAGTCAAAGTGTTGATGAAGAGTTAAAATGAGTTATAAGATGATCAAGAGAATAAAGAAGTAAGAGCCAAGCAAGATGAAGATGAAGATAATGATTAAGAGTTAAATCTAATTATAAGTGAGTTTATTCAAATGATCTAAAGCTCTTAGGAATCATACATTTTGCATCACTTGCATTTAAAATGGCTTAGAATGCTAAAAGAATCATTTGCACTCTATTTGCACCAAAATGAACTTCTTGCACAAGTGCATCGGTAAATGATCTTCCAAAAACTAGCAAACGGTTGAATTAAACATCAAATGATATAACGGTAGATATATATGTGTGTCTAGTTTTCTACGGTTCAAACGGAACATAATTCTGATATATATAACTTTTGCTAGAGTCATTTTTATATGTTCAGATGTGCGTTTTCTCCATACATGTCACATTAGCAAAATTTCATAAAATTCATCTTAATGTTTTTGAAGTTGAAATTGTTACAGAAGACATCTCTATGTGTCTAGTTTATGTATAAATTTACGGATCATGATTTGGAATTTGCTAGAGCAAGTTATGGCCAAAATATCGAGTGCTGTCATGATGGATTGGTCATCAGAAACTTGCTGAGAAAGGCATACCGGTCACCATAAGGGTCCCATATCGGTCTAGACAGGTATACCGGTTACATACCGGTCATCATACCGGTCAGAGCTAATTTTTTCATATATTCTGGAACCGGGCCAAACCATACCGGTATTCATACCAGTTAGCATACTGGCGTAACATATACTTGTTCAACGGTAATATAGCCGTTAGTATCCGTTGGAAACCCAGACCGGCATATCGGTCTACATATCGGTGACCATACCGGTCTCAGTATAAAGTTATGACTGCTCTTCATTTTCTATATAAATGAACCCAAACTCATTTGCCTTGGTTAGATACATCATAATACATCTTCATACATTCTCTAAGGCAAAAATAAGAGTGTCTTAAACCTTCTGAATCTCAAACACTCTCAAGCTCACACACTCACCTTCATATCATTTAGTGAGCTTAGATCACTTGGATTTGCAACTTACACAATCTTCATTATATTTGTGAGTGCCCAAGTATATTTTAAAATCTTCTCATACAAAAACACTTGTGGTTGTGAAATCCCATCCGTTGGGTAGTTGTAAAGGTTTGTGAGTAAGCCTACGAACAAAACTCAAAGTTGTAAAAGGTTCGGAATGTACCTTTACGGAAAACTCTTGGTTGCGAGTGAACCACTGAAACTCAATTCTAGAGGAAATCTTTAAGCGAGGCTTGGGGGAGTGGACGTAGGCACATTTGGCCGAACTACTATAAATCTCGGTGTCGTATTCTCTTTCCCTATACTTTTACATATTGCAAGTTTATTTATGTTTATGATTATTGAATAGAAAACTTGCATATAGGTTATTAATTGGAATAGATAAAATTAGCCTAAGTGTCAATTTGGTAATAAGAGCTAAAAATCGGTAAAGATTTATTAATTCCGCATTTATAGTAATAACCCAATTCATCCCCTCTGGGGTATAGAGATTGTTCATCGCTATTGATTGTAGGGAATTTCAGTTGGTATCAGAGCGAGGTTTCTCTACAAGACTTAACCGTCGGAGAATAGATCATGGCATCTACAAGCAACTCGTCAAATTTTGCCGAAGATTTTCAACGACTAGACCTCCATTTTACACCGGAACGGACTACAACTATTGGAAGATGAGAATGTTGAATTATCTTCTTGCCATTGATCCGTAATCTTATTTGGTTATCACACGAGGTGCAAAAGGACCTACGAAAAATGATAGCAATGAGGTTGAGATTCCGAAGCCAAGTTTAGAATGGGATAGTGAGGATTTAAAGAAGGCCTCACAAAATGCTAAGGCACTTAACCAACTTCTATGTGCCATTGATCGGGATCAAATAAATAAACTTTCGGAGTGTGGAAACGCATATGATTTGTGGAAGTCTTTGGAAATGATCAACGAGGGCACAAGCCAAGTAAATGAATCGAAGATCAACCGGTACATGTGCGAATTGGACAACTTCAAAATGGAATCCGGGGAAGAAATTGATCACATGATTTCAAGGTTTACGATCATCATCAATCATTTGGGCGCCTTGGGAAAAGTCATTAGGCCATCCGATCAAGTGAAGAAAATCTTGAGATCACTAACTAAAGAATATATAAGCTATACCGCCTCCATCAAAGAAGAAAACGACATGAATACCTTGAAGATGGATGATTTAGTCGGTAAATTGCTTGAATATGAATTGGAGATCAAGTTGGATAAAAATGAGGAAGATGAGAAAAGGACAAGGAAGTCCTTGGCATTAAAAGTAAGAAGAATAGACGACTCAAGCTCAAGTGATAGTAATAGTGATGATGAGTTAGCTCAAATAAACAAGAACTTCAAGAAGCTCATCAAATCCGTAAAGCAAAAGGGAAAATCAAAAACGGATGATAAGAAATAAGAAAAAGAATCACGGAAGAATAAAAAAATTATTTGTTATGAATGCAACAAACCGGGTCATATAGCTATGGATTGCCCATTGAGGAAAATGAAAGGAAAATCAAAGAAAAAGACAATGAAAGAAACTTCAACTTGGAGTGATAGCGATTCTAGCTCATCCGAGGAGGAAGAGGTCCAAGCCAAAGAAAGAACAAACCTAGCATTCATGGCCATCGAGGATGAGGATTTCTTCTTTGAAAATGAAAAAGAAGAAGAAAGCGAAGGAGAAGAGGTACACAATTCTCAAGACTATGATGATTTACTTAATGCCTTTAATGGATAAAAAGAATTATGTGATTTGCTTAAAAAGAAATTAAAATTGGTCAAAAATGAGCATGCTACACTTAAAAATGATCATGCATGTTGTATGGATAAATTTCATGTTTTAGATAATGAGATTATATGCTTAAAAGCCAAACATGAAAATGAAATAGCATGCTTAAATGATAAAGATGCATGTTTAAAGATTAAAAAGCTAGAACTTGAAAATGTCATATCTAATATGCCATCTATCTCAAAAACATTCGATTGTGAATCTATGTTAAATGAATTTTTTTTATTAAACACTAAGATTATAGATTTGCAAACCATACTTAGTAAATTCACATTGGGACAGAAAAATTTCGATATGCTAATTGGATCCCAAAAATGTGCATTTAAAAGAGAATGATTATGATATATGCCTTACATCAAGAGAAAATTTTTGAGAAATTATTTTGTTAAGGCATCCGATTCTCATGTTAAAAATGCTATCAATGAAAATGTCACATGTCATGCATGTAATGAAAAATGACATAAAATTTTTGAATGCATGAACAAGAAGGTGATTAAAAATGCATAGATTCCTCAAGGAATCAAAATTAACCCCAATGGACCCAAGAAAGTTTGGGTACCAAAGTGTAATTGATAAATTTGTAGGGGGAGCTTTGGGAATGAATCTTAAAGAGAAATGCAAATTGATCCCAAAGGCTCAAAGAAATGAAGAATCGCAACGGTAATAGGTAAAATTCGTATTCACGGAAACATTGGTATCGTTTCCTGTAAATTGTGTATGTATCCATATTTCAAATTGGTATAAATGTTTTGAAGCATACAAAATGATTAGGCAAGTATTCAAACTTCTATTGGTATCAATTGTTCATTTGATATCCTTTAATGCCTTAATCATACATTTAAACCCCTTTTTCATATCAATTAAATATCACATTGTATTTATTGAGTTAGATTACATATATGTGATTACTTGGTTGATTTGCATTGAAAATGCTTTTGCCATGTAACATATTTTGAATAAAAATGAAATGCATGTATATTGACATAACTTTCTTTTGGTATAATGAAAAGCATGGATTTTTTATTATTTATCTATTGGTATCATGAAATGCATTGATTTATTTTAATTGGTATCAAATTTGGGGAGAAATCATGCGTAAGATGATATTATATTTCAAATGGTATTCATTGGAATCTATCTTTTGAAAATTGCTCTATGAATGAATTTTACATTTTATGGCAAAAAAGGGGAAATGCCAAATGTGCATATTTTTAAATTTTGGCATCATTATTTAATGCACATATGTAATTGGTATCTTATTTATATTTAAATTTTGCGTCTCCATTTTTGATAATGTCAAAAGGGAGAAATCATTAGAAATGAGATTAAAACTTTTTTTACCCTCACCCTTGGATTAAGGGGGAGTAAATGTACTAATGTGTTTTTCTAAGTCTTATATAGCTATTTTGAAGACAATCACACATCGAGGGGGAGCTATTATTGAGGGGGAGCAAAATCGTCAACATTTGGACTCCTAGAAGCTCACAAGTTTTAAGGGGTTGCCATCATCAAAAAGGGGGAGATTGTTAGCGACATAGTCGCGTAATGGATTTTGATGATGCAACGAGAGTGAAGACTTCGACGTGCTTTAACAGGACATTACAAAAAGATGATAATGAAGTCAAAATGTTGATGAAGAGCTAAAATGAGTTATAAGATGATCAAGAGAACAAAGAAGTAAGAGCCAAGCAAGATGAAGATGAAGATAATGATTAAGAGCTAAATCTAATTGTAAGTGAGTTTATTCAAATGATCTAAAGCTCTTAGGAATCATACATTTTGCATCACTTGCATTTAAAATGGCTTAGAATGCTAAAAGAATTATCTGCACTCTATTTGCACCAAAATGAACTTCTTGCACAAGTGCATCGGTAAATGATCTTCCAAAAACTAGAAAATGGTTGAATTAAACATCAAATGATATACCGGTAGATAGATATGTGTCTCTAGTTTTCTGCGGTTCAATTGGAACACAATTCCGATATATAGAACTTTTCCTAGAGCCATTTTACTACAACATGTTCAGATGTGCGTTTTCTACATACATGTCACATTAGCAAAATTCCATAAAATTCATCTTAATGTTTTTGAAGCGGAAATTTTTACAGAAGATAGATCTATGTGTCTAGTTTATGTCGAAAGTTACGGATCATGATTTGGAATTTTCTAGAGCAAGTTATGGCCAAAATACTGAGTGCTGTTATGATGGACTGGTCATCAGAAACTTGCTGAGACAGACATATCGGTCACCATACCGGTCCCATACCGGTCAAGACAGGCATACCGGTTACATACCGATCATCATACCGGTCAGAGCTAAATTTTTTCATACATTCTGGAACCGGGCCAAACCATACCGGTATTCATACCGGTTAGCATACCAACGCAATGTATACTTGTTCAACGGTAATATAGCCGTTAGTATCCGTTGGAAACCCAGACCGGCATACCGGTCTACATACCGGTGACCATACCGGTCTCAGCAGAAAGTTAGGACTGCTCTTCATTTTCTATATAAATGAACCCCAACTCATTTGCCTTGGTTAGAGACATCATAATACATCTTCATACATTCTCTAAGGCAAAAATAAGAGTGTCTTAAACCTTCTTAATCTCAAACACTCTCAAGCTCACACACTCACCTTCATATCATTTAGTGAGCTTAGATCACTTGGGTTTGCAACTTACACAATCTTCATTATATTTGTGAGTGCCCAAGTATGTTTTAAAATCTTCTCATACAAAAACACTTGTGGTTGTGAAATCCCATCCGTTGGGTAGTTGTAAAGGTTTGTGAGTAAGCCTACGAACAAAACTCAAAGTTGTAAAAGGTTCGGAGTGCACCTTTGCGGAAAACTCTTGGTTGCGAGTGAACCACGGAAACTCGATTCTAATGGAAATCTTCAAGCGAGGCTTGGGGAAGTGGACGTAGGCACGTTTGGCCGAACTACTATAAATCTCGGTGTCGTATTCTCTTTCCCTATACTTTTACATATTGCAAGTTTATTTATGTTTATGATTATTGAATAGAAAACTTGCATATAGATTATTAATTAGAATAGAGAAAATTAGTCTAAGTGTCAATTTGGTAATAAGAGCTAAAAATCGGTAAAGATTTATTAATTCCGCATTTATAGCAATAATCCAATTCACCCCCTCTTGGGTATAGAGATTGCTTGTCGCTATTGCTTGTAGGGAATTTCAACTAATACTTTTGGGTTTGAGAATAACTAGTGAATTACTCTCATTTAACAAGAAATATGATGAATCTAAAAAAAATTAATGCCAAAAAATGGTGAATAAATTGGAAATTTTTTGCCTATGAATTAATAAATTTTATAAAATAAGATGGTTGACAAATTTATAAATATTAGTGAAAGTTTGTAAATGGCAGCAGTTTTGTAAATTATTAAAATATCATTATTATAAATAAATTTTTTTCTTAAAAAGTTTGGATGGATTATAGCCCATACAAACCATTGAATGGCTGCGTCTTCGCCTACATATTTTGTTTTCATCTCTTTTAGGGGTTTAATTAATAGTAATCCATCAAGCGAAAATCAATTTCTATAAAAACTGCAAGAATATTTAGATTCTTTTATTTATTTATTTATAATGAAATGATATATAACAAAAGGATTTAAATCTTACTTAAACTAATAAAAAAAAAAAACAATATAACAACGCTTAAATTAATCTTATAAAAACTTTTCATAAGCACTCATTATTTATTAAAAGTGTGTAACTAAAAGCCGTGAGTTGAAAAGAAAAAAAGAAAAGGAAAGGAAAAACTATTCGCTCGGAATAGAACATTTATATATAGTCATAAACATGAGAGGGATCAATGGCAAGCTCAACAACAGATCTCAACTCATCCCAATTTCCATTTGTGAAGAAATCATCGCTGTTTGGATTCCAAAATCTTGAAAAAGAAGCAGAATATGGAGATTGAGATTGAGACTGAGACAGAGACTGAGTCATAAACAGATGGTTTCTTTCGTTGATGAAGGGTTTTGTTTCGTTTTGTTCTTGAAATTGATGCATGTACTGCTGCTGCTCACAGCTGGTTTCAGATTCCAAGCTGCTGCTGCATGTCTTAGAACTTGAATCAGTGGGATTGTGTTTGATGGCATTGGCAGCAACATTAGTAATGCTGTCTTTCCAATTTGGTGTGTATTTTTTGTAAGATGGGGTTCGTTTGAATATTCGGCACAGTGTCCATACTTCCTGCAAATGAATATTAAGAAAAATATATATATTAAATTTTATGTTGAAAATAAGGATCCGGTGTTCGAACCCACCCACATGAATGAAAATTGAGTTGCAGTTACACTAAATAATAATAATAATAATAAGAACAAGAAGAACAGCATGCATGAAATGAAGTGTCAATTTTGCGGTAAATTCATATCTCAAGCATGGAAAATGTGCATAACTAGTTCTGTATAAGGAGTTGTTAATTACAAGAAAATAACAATATCATATTCGCTAAGAATAGAGCTTACCTATAATATCTATAAAGAAGCTCATACCTTTACCGCATGAATTCATATTAAAAAAGTACAAAAACTAGCTCGTGCATAAATTCATGTTTTAATGTAATTTGGTTTGCACTTTATGCATATCATTACTGTTCTTATTGTATATAAATTATTTATAATTTATGTGAGATAAACTTTCTTAATTAACAACCATATGGATGGAAAAAATCCTTTCTGAGTCAGACTTGACAAAAAAAAGAATATGGACCGGGCCGATTATAATTATTAAAAAATAAATATATTTATTTTCAATTTTAAATATATATATATATATATATATATATATATATATATTGTAATTAAATTTTTTAATCTCAATCCAAAAAATACTAAAAATATTTAAATAATTTTTTTTTCATTTTTAAGTATTAAAATATTTTAAAACATAAATTTTTTCAATAAATAATACATAATTTATTTTTCAAAAAATTCCAACCCGACCTGAGTTGACCGGGGCTTTCAAGCCCTGAGGTCACTCTGGTACCACATAGAAAGTCCATAGGTCCAATTCATGAAAAAAAATAAGCTCATTAGTTAATTAAGCTAAGAAGCATTGTCAGCCGATTAAGATAATCTCCTTAACACTCAACTTTCTCTAAAAGTTAAACGCATGAGCTTCTAAAGTTTACTGCACTTGACTATCTGTATTGATTCTTAAATATAAATTTGGAAACATATTGATAAAAATTGGGCGATACTTTTGTGATTAGAAGTCGCATAGTAAGAATATTGATTTAGTGGGGTAAAATTTAATTTTTACAAAAAAATGTTAGATACGTTTAATTTTAACGGGGTAAATTAAAATTATCTTATTAATAAATCAGATTTTTATTAATTTATGAGATATATTTTAACAAATTTTCGGATTGAGTGGGACCTCCATATGGCTCCATCACTAGACCTAGGAACCCATTTGTGGAAAAATAATTCTTTATAGAATGAGATGTGTATTATTTGTTACCTAGATGTAAAAATAAGAATAAAAATTATGTTATTAATTAATCTCAATTAATGACAGAATTTGTTCTTAAATTACTTGAACATGTAGATACAAGGTCATGGTTTGATTAGTACTTTTAGTTTTAGAAGGTTAGTAGGTACCCTATCATTTTCACAACAATAATGACACAAGGGGAGATATAACTAAACCAAGTTATAAAGAGCAATAATTAATGAGAGAGCATAAATTTGAAATATCTTACAGCTTCTTGGGCAATATCCTTGACATTGACATTGGAGGAGAGATTGGTGCTTTTCCCATTGGTGGAAGACGAAATTCATGCATCATCCAATCAGTTTTTGTTCCTTTTCCAGCACTGCCTCGATAATAGACTAATGATTTCTTGAGGCCAAGGCATTCAAGGCCATGAGGTTCCTTATTCACTGAATGAATTGGCTTGTCGATTCCGGTGGCTTTCCAAAATCCGGATCCTGTGACTCTGTTAGGCCTAATGCTGTTCCTGTATTTTCTTCCTCTTATGCAAAAAAAGTACCACTCCTTGTCCCCAACCGTACTAACTCCTTCATCACCATAATAATAATAAAAAAATATTAATTAACCTTAAAAGGCAAAGTCAATAAACAACAAATTATATAAAAATTCTATATATATTCATACTTAACATATGCTTGAATGTGCTCATTATAATACCAAAAATGTAATTGTGATTATTCTTGTGATTCCTAAGATCTTCCGAGGATTAATTAAGAAAGAAACAAAGATTAATTAAGAAAGAAACAAACACTTTGAACCATTAAAATATTAAAAAAATTTCATTGAGGGATTTGATCTATAACTTCGCAATTCGATTTAAATTCTTTTCATTAAAAAGATATGAACTGCTTATTTTTCTTAAATCACAGAATAAAAAGTCTTAAATCTGAATTTTGGCACAGTTGAGCTGGTCGTAAATATATTTTATACTCACAGTGTTAAACGGATGAGTTTTCTCATTTTTATCTAAACATTCTTAAAAAAAAAGTCTTAAAACTTAATTACCATTAATTAATTATTGCCGTTGCTTCATTGTGTTATAATTTTCACTTTGTGAGTACAATTTTCATGTTATAGCAGTTCAAATATCTCACATGCATGGCCAAAAATTATCATCACAGATCAAAGGAAGATACTGCTCTTGATGGTTTTATAAGTATCTTTTGACCTCAATCTAGCAAGTACCTCTTTTAATTTTGGCATACTGGCAACCCAATCCTTATGGGTGAGTGGAGCTTGAATTCCACACCTCTTATTTTCAAGACAAAAAATTTTACCCACTCAATTAGTTGATATCCAGTAGCAAGTACTTTTTTTTTTTTTTTTTTTTTAAAAAGTACTTTCTTTTAACAAAAGCTCAACTTAACACGCAGAAAAATTATGGAATACAGAGATGAAAAGAACAGGAATTTTTTTATTTTTTTTTTAAGTTATTATAAGGAGAACTTACTTGGAAGATCCCACGGATCATATTTGTAAATATCAACATGTTTGATGATATCAATACTAATAGGTTTCTTCTCAACTTTTCGCCGCAAGTAAAACCCAACAAGCTCTTCATCAGTCGGATGAAATCGAAAACCTGGAAGCATAACTTCTTGATCTTCCTGCTTATTCATATCTGGACTATTATTATTACTCATCTTTGTCACCTCCATTTTTTTCCTCTCTCTCTCTCTGTTCACTATTTGAAGTTTCTAGCTACGAAGTCTCAAAGTGGAAGCAATTTTTATATATAAGCTTGTTGATGAAATGCTGAGCTATGCTTTACGTTTGATCAATCAAATTAAGCTTTGATTAAGGACAAAAGAGTCATAGAAAAAGTCTTCCATTGCTGATAATTATTCATGACTTAAAAAATTAAATATTTGATTTTGTTTCGGTCTTTTAACTCAAATTTGGAAGTATTCTATTGCATAAACAAAATATAAGAAGTCCACCTGAGCGGGCCTATTATTTGACTAAGACTCCCCCATCTCCTGATAGAGAAATTCAAACAAAGAAGCTTTCAAAGCTAGCCATCGATTTGGGAGGAAAAAAATGCAACAGTGACAAAAAATGAAGGAGATTATACATGGAAGATTCTTTGACTAATGCGTGTCTTCAAAGAATTTGGATACAGTATTTGATCTTTTTTATATTCATGAGTTTTTTATAATCTCCTGTGTGTACATGTATAGCAATTAAGATTTAATTATTTATAAATTTTTATATAATAATTACCGATCACATTTTATAAAATACTCATCATAAAATTCAGGTCAATATTGAATTTGATTCCATCTTCAAAACCCAAATAATGCATATCGATTTTTTATATAAATTTTTTAGAATTTAGATCTAGTACTGAATTGTATTAAGTTTTTCATGATCTTCTACCACATTTATTTTAATAGTGATACACATTTAAGATTCAATTAAATTTATATTATTATATCATAATTATTAATCTTAATTTATATATAAAAAATTCAATACAAAACTCAGTTTAACACCGAATGTAAGTTGAATTTTTTAACCCTCTTTTACCGAATGTCTTTTTTTTTTTTTTTTTTTTTTTTTTTTTTACATGACATTTTGGCCCCTCTTAGACATTATTTTTACCGCTCAATGAAGTTCTTAGATAAAATATTTGTTGGGAACTTGCAATGGAGAATTTATTTTTTGAAATGTGTATGACACTTTTTTAAAGTAATATTTGCCCATGTTATGTGTTGTAAGGGTTGCAAGCAAATCTACTATAGGATATAACAAAAAACTTAGAAATGAAAAACAACACTTGTTGAATCTATATTTTAAAACTATGATATGAAGAATGTTATATCTGATGAGTAATTCTCGTACTCAATATATAGGTAACCTAAATTTACCTCCAAAAGACATACTTTTTAATCATATTTTTCTGAAATAGTATCCTATTGGCATGCCAATTACTTATTATTGGCGCGCCAACATGCACGGGTTTCATATTGGCGCGCCAATATAAATCCGAGAACCATTTTCTATCAGCGTCTCATTGGCGCGCCAATATAAGTCGAGAGACATTTTCTTTTAGCGTCTCATTGGTGCGCCAATGAGTAACCTTTTTCGCGACCAAATGAGTAACCATGATCGCGATAAAATGAATCAGAATACAATTTTATGTCTTTACCTCTCATTGTCGCGCCAATGATATTATCGCGATAATGTAAGGCAACATATCTTATTCATTTCAGAACACACGAAATCAATTATTGAGGTTAACTTTGCCTTTGACTTTTGTTTTCGTGACCTGACTGGACAGGTCGATCCCCGATGTGTCAGCGTAGGACAATAACCGAACCAACATGTCATATCATTTAACATCTTACATTGATAGATTAACCAATTCTTATTGAATCTAATTCAACAACAATATTAATATATTATTTCATTACTGATGTTGAAACCGTAAGAGAAAAAACACATAATCAAAAGACATATATAATATTTTAATATATTAATTAACTAATTTTATTTTCATAGGTATCATACAACAATTACTTTTCAAAAGTGTATTATTTTCTGTTATTGTTTCAACACCAATAATAAAAAGAATACATTATGGACCTAAGTGATAAAAACAATATATAACAGAGACCAAATTATCATTCCTCTAATTGTTAGCCTCTTCATATACATAAAAATACTTGCTTCTTAAAAAAAAAAATTACTTGCTCCTTAATCCTTTTAGTGAAGTTAATTAGAAGATTCTCTGATTAGTGGCTTAATAGCCAGACGGATTATCTCTTTGAATATAATTGTCATTTTTTGAAATGGGAGACATTTGTAAACATTTTATGGGCATGAAGAATTGACAATGCTAGAAAGACACATGATATATTGAGAATAGAAGCCAGGCAACAAAAACATGTATTTCCCTGTTCTTGTTTCTGCTCTAGTTCTTTTAAGAAAACGATTTTTTTGATGTTCACACAGAAGCAACATGACCTCTCAAGAAGGAAATTTAAACACATGCATTGGTTCTTCACATTTCGTGTGGCCCTTGAAAATTTGCCGTATTACAGAATTCAAACTAAATTAGTAAAACTTTGGGAGTTTTAGTTGATAAAAGAGATCTAGATTTCAACTAGGGTTAGTAATGGGATGAGACCGGCTGAGATTTGTAAATCTCAGCCCGTCTTGTTTATATAAGAACAAAAAAATTGAATCGATCCAGTCCCGTTATTTTATTTAGAACAAAAAAATCACCATGTCCCACTTGAAATCTTAGGATATTTTTTGTTTCATCCCGTCACATTTTCAAATCGGGACAAATAAATATGTACCAAATACCATCTTAAACGGAACAGGATGAGATGAGAAAAATTATCAACCTTAATTTGAACTTGCTTATTGTCGAGGTTGGTACTTTGAGTGCCAATTCATATCGTATTTGATATGTTCATGAATACAAACAATAACATTTTCCATAATATTATTCATTTAATGACAACAGCTCTTGTCTTTTATATACGTATTCGATCTAATTTATTTTAGATCAAAATTATTTGAGGTTTAGTGATGTATGTATTCTTAAATAAAGTTCTTGGTCGATATTTGCTGACATGGGTCAGTTAATAAAATCCGTTGAGACCAGAACATGTTATAAATCGAGATTTGGTCTGATGATTTGTCTCAATGAACTATGAGTTTTGGGAAACTTGTATAGACATGTAGATGGTTATTTGATAAGTATTGAATTACTCACCAGAAGTATTCCTAATACATGGCACACCAACATCAATAGGAATTTTTCCCAATCGAGTAGCATATCTAGTCCTTTGACTTGAGATACACCGTGGATGTATAAGTGATCTTCCACAACTGTCACGCCACTGGTCAATCTAGACTAGACCCTGCTTGTTCGTTCAGTGTGGACTGATACTCATGATATCTTGTGATGTATCTAGACATGATATGACAATCCATTGTGCGAGATTTAGGCATCCACTTCGTGATCTTTAAATCTCTGGCCAGAGTACATTCTGGAAATGAGTTCCGAATATTGATTGAGAGATCATGAATATGTCGTGAGACATATATGAATTGTACACTAAGAAGATTTGACGTTCTCATCTATATTTATGGTACAATTCGGATAGCCTATGACAGATGGTGTATATGTTATGCTTAGATCTCGACTTGAATGGTTCAATGTCGTTATGTGTGATCGTCATAATTTGTGAGCGGGTAAATTATAGACACATAATGTATTCCATGACAGATATACCTGAACCTAAAGAGTCCCACTAATAAAGTATACTTGTAGAGTACTAAGACAATTAATTATAAATAATATGGATTATTCATAACGTTACACATGCTGAGGTATTTTTGTAACTAATGTGTATATATATGATATATAATTTGATTAGATGCACATTAGGTCCAATTGAATTTTGACACATGTCAATAGATAATTATTTAATTAATTTAATAATTTTCATTATTGAATATTATTGGAATATTCTTTAATTAAAGCTTATTAGATAAGCTTTATAAGTTGGCAAAATTATGACATATATTTGGCTTAATTTTGGCCATGTATTTAACGTATCAAAATGACCAAAATGCCCATTCCATTTGTAAGTGAAAATTTCGACCAAATGAGAAGATAAGATGAAAATTTATTTCTTTTTTGGTTTTGGCTTGAAGAAGCTCAAAGTATTGAGTTTAATATTTAAAAATAGGACTTTTAATTTGGTTAATTCAAGCATCAAATTGGAAGCATGGATGAATTCACTTAGGAGCTTAAACAAAAGTCTCTAAGGGAATTAAAATAATTCTTATTATTCTTTATGTTGTAAATTATTTATAATTTGTTCCAAGTTAGTTACATGAGATATGATTTTAATTCATGCTTGTTTGATGTATATGGAATAATAGAAACCAAATTGATTAGCCTAGAAATGCATGTGTAACTTAATTGGACTAATTAGTATAATTAGGTCTAATTATTATGTAGGATACAAAATTATCATTCTAGAGTCGCTTAAGCCACTCATTGGCGTCCTAAAATTATTCTTGAGTTACTTTATGATGGTTGACTCTCAATTGGTAATTAGGGATTTTGATTTGCATGATTTTGAATTAATTAGGTGATTAATTTGATTAATTATGTAATTAATCTTTTTGTTAAATTGAGATGTTTTGGATGAAATTGGATGTGTAACAATACGTGGAAATTTCTTTTGGAATTTTCGGAATTATTTCGGAAGAATTTTGGGAATTTTTTATAAATATCGCATTAGGGCAAAATCATAATTTATTGAAATTACGATTATTTGGAGATTTCTATAGTATTCAGATTACTGTAGCAATTCATATAATGCGTAGAAAAGTTCTAAAAAATTTCAAATCATTCATGATGTGATAAGTGAATGAAAATATACTTTGAACATCGCTAATTCGGCTTGATTATCAAGTATTAAATCTTAATTGTAGTTTATTTTATATTTTATTATTAGGAAGCAATGGAACATGAAGATTGGAGCAATTGTACATGTTCGGGGACCTAACGGATGCATCAGAAGAACGCGGGAAGAGCATAAATGTGAAACACACAGCACCAGAAAAAGCAGAAGGCGCCGCGAGGCCCACCTTCTGGCGCAGCGGTACCCCTCAGCAAACATCCCCATACATGAAGGCCGTAAGTTGGGCACCGCAACACCATTTTCCGACAACACGGCGCCCCTGCAGAGTTCCAGAATCTTAATTCGTACGTGTTCCACGCATATAAGGACTCCACGACTTCCCTATATAAACCCAAGTTCGTCCAAAACCCTAAAAGAGGGAGAAAATGGGAGCTAAGAAACTCACAATAAATAGTTGAAATCACATATTTGAGAGAGAAGAACGAAGAACTACAAGCCAGACATGATGTTTCTCCGATCTATCTAGGCTATGTCTCTCTTCTATATGGAGAACTAATCTCCTAGGCAAAGCTAAGGATGAACTCTTGTAATTAAGTTCTTAAATTCATGTTTTTGATTCCTAAATACTCTTCAACGTTTAATACAATTGACAATTTATTAATCTTTATTATCTTTTGATTATGAATCCAGAGATTGTGTTTTACCAATTTGCATATAGGAATAGTCATGCTTATTCAATGTGTGATTGGGAACCCAGTTGTGACTGGTAATATTATTTTATGAGTTGATCTTCTGTTGCAGTAGTGCCTGTGGGTATATTGTCGACGTTAGATAGGTCATAACGATAACATTGTGTGTTGATAACATAGAGAAAATAATGTAAGGGTTGGTGCTCGGAGTGCCAATCCGGATCGTATTTATGTCTAATTCATGAATGCAAACAATTCATTTTTTCATAATATTACTTATTTAATGGTAGCACCTTTTGTCTTTTATATACATATTCGATCGAATTACGATTAGATATCTAATTATGATTAGATTGAAATTAAATCTGATTTAGTGATACGTGTTGACCGGCGTAAACACACACGTATAACGCAAACACATGTATCGTTCAAGTAGTATACAAATATCAATCCCACGAGGACTTAATTCCTACTGTTGTTATTAATTATAGATACTATTTATTTACAGGTATCTAATTATAGGGAGAAAAGAATTGATTGCTTTTGGTTGTTTGAATGTGGTTTTGCAAAATAAAATAAAAACATACTCAAAAGAAAATACTAAGGAAAATAAGAAAAGACTCAAGGATTTAGGGTCGTGACTCCACACAATATTATTATAAAGATGAATTGATTCTCTTATCTATGTGTAATAAATCAGTTTGCTAACCTGGAACACGAAAATATGCAAAAGCCTCTGTCGATGGTCAGACACAAATACCCAGTATAACCCAATTGAACAATATGTCTATGTCAACCAAATTACCTGGATTCATTAAGATTAAGTTCCAATTATGGCCACCCCCGCCCGACAGGTATATGTCTATCCTGTAAGGAAATCTATTAAAGGGTTATCTATCCTCAAGGAAGATCGTGGGCTATTGAATCTAAGGCTGAAACTTAAAATTCCTATGTCTAGTTCATTTTAAGTTTACCATATCAATCTTATTAGTGATCAGACAACAAGAAACATTAAGCTTAAGACTCAATAAACAAACTAAAGAATTACCCATAAAAAGAAAATC
This sequence comes from Zanthoxylum bungeanum, assembly GCA_019454045.1. Classification (NCBI taxonomy): domain Eukaryota; kingdom Viridiplantae; phylum Streptophyta; class Magnoliopsida; order Sapindales; family Rutaceae; genus Zanthoxylum; species Zanthoxylum bungeanum. The sequence continues at coordinate 144,031 of SKCR01032923.1, forward strand.
AATTATTAAGTGTGGATATTGTGTTTCCTCACTTCCCTAGAATAAAAATAAAATGATGGGGTTAGAGGATCCACATTTAATATTTCTTATCTAGGAATCTCACTTATTATAATATATAAATTATTTTCTGTTCTACTTTCTCAGGAATTAATAATATTAAACATTTAAAACCAGCCATATAGGCGGTAATCCATTTAGTCCAACTACACCAGCCATATAGGCGGTAATTATCTGTCACATAAAGACCAGCCATATAGGCGGTAAAATAATTTATATTTAACCCGACCATATAGGCGGTAATAAAGTCTGACATTAATTAATCCGGTTAAATTATAATTTATAAATTATAATAAGTGAGATTTACCTAGATAATTATATTAAGAGTTTCACCTTTTACCCCAGCGGAAATTTAACTACAAAACATAAAGTAAATAAATAAAAAGCTGTAATAAAAACTAAAAATAAAAATACATAATTTTAATATTACAAAAACTAGATGATTCCTATGAAACCAGGGAAAAAATCCCAAGGAAAGCATACCAAATGAAGTGAAACTGAACTGAATTTATAGGCAGATTCGGCAGTGGGCGTCGCGACACTATAGCACCCAGCGTCGCGACGCTGGAACGTGTTTCTGGTCAACACGTTTTGACTACGCGCACGATGTCGGCACAATCAGGAAATGACACGTGTCACGCGACAGAGCGGCGCAATCAGAAGATGACACGTGGCGCACGGTGAATGGCTGGTTTTTGGTCTAATGAGAAGTTGACACGTGGCACGCGTTTAGGATCGGTCAAATGAGAGGTCGACATGTGGCAACATGTGATTTGTCCAATATTCGGTCCAATGAGAGATTGACACGTGGCACGCGCTTGCTTTGGTCCAATGAGATTTTGACACATGGCAGCCGGCGCACTTTAGCAGATCTTCTGTGATGATGACACGTGGCAGCCGGCACACGTTAGCAATATCGGCGCACGTTTGCAAGATCCGGTGCACGTTAGCAAGTCCAATTTCTCAGATTCTGACACGTGTCCCTCGGTGCACGTTAGCATGTCCGGCGCAGGTTAGGAGTCGCGACGTGTAGGGTCTTGGCGTCGCGACGCTGGAAATTACTAAAATGCCACTTTTATCATTTTTCTCTATTTTTGCCCCAAATTGCTTCCAATGCTTTCCAAACTTTATTTATCTGTAAAACAACACAAAACACATCAAAATACAAAATATTAGGTTAAATGAGTGGGAAATAGTGATATAAATACCACTCATCACACCCCCAAACCTAACATTTTGCTAGTCCTCGAGCAAAACATAGAGTAAAATAACATAAATAAATTAACTAAGCCACTTTCGTAGGGATCACGGTTGCATTTAGCATATGCAACAAGCCTTTAAACCCCTAGGTGTCCCTAGTGGACGAGTTGTAGTCTCGTGAGGGTTTACAGCAATGATACCCACAAACATTTTACAAAAGTAAAAAGGTAGTGAAACTAATGCACACAAAAGCAAAAAGACAAGAGAAAAAAGAATAAAGAAGTTAGTGACTAATCAGGTGAAATTTCTACTCCAAGTTACTAGCTGTTTTGTTTTTTTCTAAATTACTGAATAAGTAAATTCTCCGATTATATTTACCATTCTCCATATACACATCCAACATAATATTAAAGAACTCATTTTTGCCCACAATAGTCATAAGTGCAGTCGATAAGAGAGTAATATTTTTGTCCTAAAGTTTTATCAGAATTCACACCTTTTTGTAGCAATGGAATAATTTTTTGGATTTTTCTGATTTTTCTTTGATTTTTTTTTTTAATTTTTATTTATATACAATACCTTCATCTATGTAGCGAGCTTTGGGTCGGTGGCTCCCAAACCAGTTGGCTTTAGGGCACCAGGTATTAAGACACCCTTACAGACTTAATTACTCAGACTTCAGATATATATATTTTTGCAGCATCTTTGATCCATGTAGCGAGCTTTGGGCCAGTGACTCCCAAACCAGTTGGTTTTAGGGCACTAGGTGTTAAAACACCCTTACAGACTTAATAACTCGGATCTCAGATTTTTTTTTACTCCATTACTTTTTGAGATGATTCCTCCAATTAAACTAGAGCACTGAATATTACAAACTTTTCAATTACAGTTCATGTCCGTATGTCTCCATGTATGTTGATAATACCTGTCAACTGAGCATATGAAGATCATTTTAGTCAGTTTTAAGGAGAATTCACAAATTAAATAATTCAAAAGGAAATAACAAAAATTAACTTGTTCCGAAAAATGGTTTGAGATACGTCTCAGGAGTGAAAACTCCTTACCCAGCTATCTCTTACCAATTTCACATTTTTAGTCAAAATAAAAAATACAAAAACACAAACTATTTTTGTAATTTTTGAAATTTGTTTTTGTATTTTTCGAAAAATTTTGGCCTAAAAAAAACACAAACTAAAAACAAGGTACTGATCAACTAATTCCCTCCCCCAAACCTAAATGAGACATTGTCCCCAATGTCTTAAACAATAGAAAAAGAGTTTAGAAGATAATACCTAGTTAGCTGAAAATCTATAGGAAATTTAAGGTTAAGATCCAGATTAATCTGACGCCTCTTACCACGATCGTCATCAGACCAATTTATCTTTGAAATGATATAGTCAACTTGTGGTTCATAGGCTAAGAGTTGGTCAATTAGATCCGGAGCAGTTCTGGCAGTAAAGAGGAGTCCTTTCATAGGTTTTGACACGAACCCATTTCTCCGGGCATCATCAAGAAACACACAAAGAAAATCATAAAATCCATCAATGTTGTACAACCCAATTGGTTTCTAGTGTATGTTTAAGTTCGCCCAAGATAGCACTATAAAAATTTCCTCCAATGTGCCCAAGCCACCTGGCAAAGCAATAAAAGCATCAGCACGGTTAATCATTTCTATTAGTCGTTCAGACATACCTGGCACAATTAGCTCTTCTCCGTTTGATGGTTCAATAAGATTTGCCTCTGCCAAGGGTTTTGGGATGATTCCCAAAACGTGACTGCCTCCTTCCTGTACAGCCTTTGAAACGATCCCCATTAGTCCAAGATTGCCTCCGCCATATATTAAATGCATATTCCTTGCAGCTAAGACTCGACCCAATTCCTGTGCTGCCTCTACGTATTGTGGCTTAACACCAACACTACTACCGCAAAACACACAGATGTTTTCAACTCGTCTTCTTGAAGTGGCTTCCATGTTTTACTCTGGATGTCTTCAAAAGTGCAATGATGAGTTGAATTTATAGTACCTGAAAAAGGGTGAGTAATAATAGCACTAATATCTTCCAATGGACGGTTGTTAGCTAAACAACAAAAGAAATCGTGAAAGGTCAAAAAGTCTGGATCATGTCTATGAAAATAAAGATAATTACAACAGAAAAGCAAATCAAAGCAATAATTAAGGCAACATAATTATGTACACAATACGCCATTCGCTTAGTATAAATTATTAGGATGCGTCTCAAGAATCCATTCCTTACTCAGCCATCGCTAATGAATTAGCTTTCATCTTTGCCAAACACCATTCCTTCTGTCTTATGCTTTGGTTGAGTTTTTCCCTACAAAAACAACACACAAAATTAAAACTCTACAACATGTATACACAAAATATAAAAATAGAAATTATAACAAAGTGCATGGGTTGCCTCTCTGCTAGCGCTAAATTTTTCGTCTTCAGCCAGACGTGACTGGAATCCATCTGTTAAGGAGGTTTCAGCGTCGTTTTGGATGTCTGATTAAAGACAATCCCGTGAGCGTTGCTTTTGAAGGGTCTCTTCCAACGGTAAAGTGGTAAAAAGAATTTTGTCTCATTCAGTGCTCGTGCCACCTTTTTAACCTCTGTCGCTCCAGTGGTTCCTGAAAAGAAATAAAGAAAATCAGGAGGTCTCGTATGGTGCTTGACTTGGAATGGAAGTTCCATTCTGTCAAGCTTCTGGGTGATATCTCTAAATTGTACTCCCCAAAACAGTGATGTTTCGCCTGAATTCACTGGATCTTCAATTTTGTCTGAAAATTGCTCCTCCATTTGCTCTGTTTCTTGCTCCACCTTTTCTTCACATATGTATTTTAGGATTTCCGCGTTCAGTTCCTCATCTGTCATCTGTAAACCTGAGGATGAAAATAAATGTCAGATTTTAGTCTTCATCCTCTGATCTGGGTGAAATGATTGGTTCATGTAGATCTTCTTCAAACATTTGTGCAATGGATGCTCCAAGATCTTCATTTTGAGGATACAAAATTCCATCCTTATTTGTTGGTGCAGTTGGTACAAACAACTCAGCTTCTTCATCAGAGTCAGAATCTGAATAATAAAAGTCAAATCGAGACTTCGCTGGTTTGGGTTCCTGAACTGATACCTCAGATTCCTGTTACTGCTTAGCCTCTTCCTCTGCTAAAGTGTCATCATGAAATGCTTGGTACTTGAAGGCTTCATCAGTGTCATCTGAAAATGGTCCATGAGGTATGTAGCTCTGGTTTTCTGTTAATTGTCTCGTCTGATCTGTCAATCTCTGAATGAATTCTGATTGTCTCTGAATACGTTCGAGTTGATTCTGGTATGTTTCAATCATCGTATCCAACTCTTCGTCTCGTTTCTTGAACCAATCTTTGAGCGTGTCAATCATATGATCTTCTTCTGATGGTTCTGATTGTTGATGAAGATCGTAGGTAGATGGTGGATAAGATGGAAAATATGATGGTTCTTCGTACCATGAAGGATTTTGATAGCTCTGCCACCCTGGATTGTAGTTGTACTCGCAATGATCTTTCGGTGGTTACCATTACATATGTCACATCTCCCCATTGAGTTCTGTTGAGCAAATGTGGTATTGCTTGGTTTTGGCATCCAGTGATAGTCGTTGGGCTGTACAACAGGCCTCAGAAAACCGAACTGTTGCTCCCAGATGTGGGGTGTCTCTTCTTGTAAATCACATAATTTCTCAATCTCCCAATAATGTTCCATTTTTCAATCACCTGAAAACAAAAGAAAGAAATAAAAATTAAAGATAAAAATAAAGAAAATTAGATACAAGTAAATTAGATAGCTTCAAAATTAATAACTCAAGAAAAATAAGTCCCCGGCAACGGCGCCAAAAACTTGACCGGCGTAACACACACGTATAACGCAAGCGCACGTATCGTTCAAGTAGTACAAAAATATCGATCCCACGAGGACTTAATTCCTACTGTTGTTATTAATTATTGATACTATTTATTTACAGGTATCTAATTATAGGGAGAAAAGAATTGATTGCTTTTGGTTGTTTGAATGTGGTTTTGCAAAATAAAATAAAAACATACTCAAAAGAAAATACTAAGGAAAATAAGAAAAGACTCAAGGATCTAGGGTCGTGACTCCACACAATATTATTATAAAGATGAATTGATTCTCTTATCTATGTGTAATAAAGCAGTTTGCTAACCTGGAACACGAAAATATGCAAAAGCCTCTGTCGATGGTCAGACGCAAATACCCAGTATAATCTAATTGAACCATATGTCTATGTCAACCAAATTACCTGGATTCATTAAGATTAAATTCCAATTATGGCTACCCCCGCCCGACAGGTATATGTCTATCCTGTAAGGAAATCTATTAAAGGGTTATCTATCCTCAAGGAAGTTCGTGGGCTATTGAATCTAAGGCTGAAACTTAAAATTCCTTTGTCTAGTTCATTTTAAGTTTACCATATCAATCTTATTGGTGATCAGACAACAAGAAGAATTAAGCTTAAGACTCAATAAACAAACTAAAGAATTACCCATAAAAAGAAAATCAATTATTAATTGTGGATATTGTGTTTCATCACTTCCCTAGAATAAAAATAAAATGCTGGGGTTAGAGGATCCATATTTAATATTTCTTATCTAGGAATCTCACTTATTATAATATATAAATTATTTTCTGTTATGCTTTCTCAGGAATTAATAATATTAAACATTTAAAACCATCCATATAGGCGGTAATCCATTTAGTCCAACTACACCAGCCATATAGGCGGTAATTATCTGTCATATAAAGACCAGCCATATAGGCGGTAAAGTAATTTATATTTAACCCGACCATATAGGCGGTAATAAAGTCTGACATTAATTAATCCGGTTAAATTATAATTTATAAATTATAAATAAGTGAGATTTACCTAAATAATTATATTAAAGGTTTCACCTTTTACCCCAGCGGAAATTTAACTACAAAACATAAAGTAAATAAATAAAAAGCTGTAATAAAAACTAAAAATAAAAATACATAATTTTAATATTACAAAAACTAGATGATTCCTATGAAATCAGGGAAAAAATCCCAAGGAAAGCACACCAAATGAAGTGAAACTGAAATGAATTTATTGGCAGATTCGGCAGTGGGCGTCGCGACACTATAGCACCCAGCGTCGCGACGCTGGAACACGTTTCTGGTCAACACATTTTGACTACGCGCACGATGTCGGCACAATCAGGAAATGACACGTGTCACACGACAGAGCGGCACAATCAGAATACGACACGTGGCGCACGGTGAATGGCTGGATTTTTGGTATAATGAGAAGTTGACACGTGGCATGCGTTTAGGATCGGTCAAATGAGAGGTCGACACGTGGCAACATGTGATTTGTCCAATATTCGGTCCAATGAGAGATTGACACGTGGCACGCGCTTGCTTTGGTCCAATGAGATTTCGACACGTGACAGCCGGCGCACTTTAGCAGATCTTCTGTGATGATGACACGTGGCAGCCGGCACACGTTAGCAATATCGTGAGCACGTTAGCAAGATCCGGCGCACGTTAGCAAATCCAATTTCTCAGATTCTGACATGTGTCCCTCGACGCACGTTAGCATGTCCGGCGCAGGTTAGGCGTCACGACGCTGGAAATTACGAAAATGCCCCTTTTATCATTTTTTCTCTATTTTTGCCCCAAATTGCTTCCAATGCTTTCCAAATTTTATTTATCTGTAAAACAACACAAAACACGTCAAAATGTTCACAAAAACCCGAGAAACTATACAAAATATTAGGTTAAATGAGTGAGAAATAGTGATATAAATACCACTTATCACGTGTATATTAGACAAAGACCATAGGATTTACAATGTAGTGCGTAGTTACAACGTAGTTTGTAATTGACATTGGGAAGCGTCACTATAAGTTGTATATCCTTAAATAAAGTTCATGGTCAAGATTTACTAACACGGGTCGGTTAGTAAAATCCGTTGAGACCAGTACATGTCGTATATCGTGACTTGGTGCGATGGTTTATCCCAATGAACCATGAGTCTTGGGAGACTCGTATAGACATGTAGGTATTTATTTGATAAACAATGAACGACTCACTGAAGATTTCCTAATAGATGGTACACCAACGTCAATAGGAATCTTCTAGAGTTGAGCGAGCATAGTGGTCATTCGACTTGAGATACCACATTAGATATATGAGTTATCCTCCACACTTTGATGACAGTTACGTCACCGATCTATTTAGATCAGACCTACGCCTGTTCGTTGGGTGTGGACTGATGCTCATGAAATCCAGTGTGTATCAAGATAGAATTCGTCAGTCTTGTGTACAGGGCATAAGTATCCTACACTTGTTTGCGATCTAATAAATCCATGGCCTTGGTATAACTTCGGAAGCAAGTTGCGAGTGTTATTTAGAGATCGTAAATTTTAAAGTCGACTATATTATACCATAATGATTTGACGTTCTTATCTATATCCCAGATATAATATGGATAGCCTGTGACAGAAGGATTATACGTATGCAATGACCTCGACTTACATAGTTTAGCGAGATTATCTGTAGTCATCATAATTTACGAGTGGGTGAATTATGGACACGAAATTGGATTTCGTGACGGATAAACCTAAACTTAGAGACTCCCACAATATGAAGTGTACTCGTTGAGCACTTGGGCAGCGCGTTATGAATAATATAGATTATTCGTAATACTTCACCGGATTAAATGAGTTAATTCGAGTCGTTTAAACGGTTAAACGAAAATACATGTATTAGGGGCATTTCGGTCAATTGATAATTAATCTATATTTGTATTTGATACAAAATTTGTTTTGATACATATTAATTATTTGTCAATTGATATTTTGACACATGCCATTAATATATGTATTTGTTATTTAATGTAAATAAAAATACATATATAATAATAATCGCATTAATTAATTATTTAGATGTTTAAATGTTAAACATCTAGATAATTAAATTATTTCAATATTACATAATTGTTATGCAATATGTTTGATATTATTGGTTACATGTGGCATGGTTTTATTAAGCTTAAAGTTTACAAATTGGATTTGTTAACTTAAAGGTTATTACTATTTAATTAGATTAAAAAAATGACCAAATGACCAAATTGCCCTTCTTTACTTCCCTAAGTCGGTTTACCCTTGTATTTAAAGTTTGAAAATTTTTATTTTCTTCATTTTTAAGACTCCATGGTCGAACCCATCTCCATAAAAAGCTCTCAAAATTTTCGACAGTCGCTTTCATTCATATATAAGTATTTCCAAAGTGGTACGTGGAGTTGTATCCCAATTACAGACCGCACTACCGTCCATTCGGATTCGGCTACAAAATTTATGTTTGGGTTTCCATCCGATAAACCACAAGGGAGAATACCGTACGTAATCATTAATACAATGTAAATAAAAAATAGACATGAAATAATATAATAATGCATATGCGAATAATGAACAAATAAAATAACGGCGAAATAAAATAACGATAAATAGACAAAAAGATAAATAACGAAACTAAATGCGAAATAATAAAATAACGATGAAAGTGAATAAATAAATAAAAAGATAAATACCACTAAATAGATAAAAAAAAATAACGAAAAGTCGAAAGAGAAAAATAATGTAACCAGAAATTTGGCCGTATTTGATGTAGGACTTCGCTTTCCGGAACTACAAAATAAATATGGTAAAGGGTGCCCTCAGGTCTTACCTTTTAAGTTGCTTTCTCGAAAGTGCGTTAGGCCGTCGCCAGAAGGATTGCTGGTTCACTGTTTCTGGTTGCTGGTTCACTGTTTCTGGTTGCTGGTTCGCTATTTTTGCTTGTTATTTCGCTGCTTTCTGGCTGCTATTTTTCTTTTTCTGGTTGCTGTTTTTCTGTTTTCTGGTTGATTATTTTTTGGTTACTGTTTTAGTTGTTTTTGGGCTGCTATTTTGGTCATTTTTTGGGCTGCTGTTTTGGTTGTTTTGGCTGTTGTTTTGGCTACTGTTTTTGCGATTTTAGGGGTTGTTTTCACTGTTATTTTTGTGGTTTCTTCACCATTTTTGGACTGGTTATTTTGGTTGTATTTTGGGACTATTTTCTTCTATTTTTTCGGTGATAAGAGCTACTGTTTTCTTCTATTTTTGACACTATTTTTTTGGTGATAAGGGCTACTATTTTGGGGGCTATTTTTCGATATTTTGGCTATTATTTTGAGGGAATTTATGGGTTGTTTTGGTGTCTCTGGTTCACGGTTTTTGGGGTTTTGCTGGCTTGTTGTTTCACGTTGATTTGGGGGCTGCTATTTGGGTGATTTTATGTTGATGCCGTGTGTGTGTAGCCTTTGTTTTGTGTTGATGTCGTGTCATTTTTATAATGTTTTGAAAGGATCTCACATGGATTTGGGGAATATATTATTTTGGTGATGACCCCACTATATTGGAAAGTGATTTGCATGGGATTTCATATCTTGTTAAATTGGAAGGTGTTGATGAGGGGATTTTAGCATGTGTTTTTCATGGGATTTCAAATCTTCTTAAATTGGAAGGTGTTGATGATAGGATTTTAGCATATGAATTTCATGGGTTTTCTTTTATTTGGGAAGATTTGGGCGTGTGCATAGGCCTTGAAGGGTAATGGGCGTGTATGGCATGGGTTGCAGGGTAATGGGCCATGTGGATGGGTTGTATGGGCTTTTATTGGGTTGCATGGGTTTTAGGTCGAGGCTAAGGTTTGAAACAGAAACTGATTGAGCGAATTTGAGGCTGGCTAGTGAGTCCGAATCCAATGAGGTGCTAATTTAGGAGTTTTTCCTTTCGGCATTCGTTTCCCGCGACTTCCATAACTTTTCAAGCAATGCCTCCATACGAGGCTCATCATTGGGCTCATGCAAAAATACAGTGTCTACAAGTAATGTCATTGATGAAAAGATAAACATTAAGAAAAATATTCGGTTAACTAAATAACTTAGAACAATGCTTTTTGAGATTTTATCACATAAGCATTAGATGCTTATTTCGTATGGTAATGGATGGTCTGATACAAGATCACACCATATATCCTTATCCATTTAATGAATATTGTATTCAGGATGTGATTAAATCTCATTTAACCAATGATCGTCATTGGACCACAGATTTATTAAATCAATACATTGGATGTATGTAGTTTAATGAATTATAAATTGCCTTGGATAGTTTTCTTTACATCGTAACTTAGTTAATGAATTATCATGACTTAGTTACATGTTTCTAAAAGAATATATATTGAACGTCTTGAATGGTTCGAGAACTTTCAATATGTTTATGATGAAACGTAGATAGAATATTTTGAATGGTTCAAAGATATTCTATTTGAAGTATTGAAAACTATATTTTAAAATTCATCGTGAGTCTTTGAAATGTTCAATGATGTTTGATATGATCAAACATATGAATTTATGGCAATTAGTTCTAAAATTATTTAATGAATATGATTCTTACTCAATATTATTCTTCTACGATTCCATCGTGATGGAATTGGTCAGTGGGAGAAATCGAATCTTATATGATTTGATTCGTTTGATATTGAGTGTTACCGAATTAGTTTCAATACTCTTGGGGATATGCTCCAGTAACACTAATTCATCCTTTTTAATTAAGGTTCCATTAGTTTCTACAGTTACGTATATGATATGTATAAGTAGAAAATTTGAATCTTGAAAAGTTTGAGATTTGAATATTTCATTTGTATAATGGTTATATAATTGAAAGTACTTGTGCCTCGGAGGTACAAGTAAAAGTTTATCATTTATTCTATTTGATAGAATATTGTATTCTATTTGATAGAATATCTTTTCTATGATCTCGAGTAGTAAAATTATTTTATTACTTGGTAAGTAACATCAAATGTTAATGATTGTAGAAAAGACTTGACTTATTGAAGTCAAATGTGAGAGTGATAAACTATTAATGAAATTACATAATTAATAAGATGAAATAACCCTTTGAAAGCTTTCATATAAGTCCAATAGGATGTCAGAATCATTAGCACAATATTTGATACTTAATGGTTCTGTTGTTTTCTTATCGAAGAAAATTATCCTATAACTTATAGTGGAAGCAATATTTGATATCGATTTCGGAAGTTAGCATTGAACCATAGATCTAAGATTGTTTATAGCTTACTACGATCAAGTTTTGAACTTGATTGAGCTTTCGTTATGAATCGTTCATAAAATATGCAAATTGTTTGCGCAACAAAAGCAAAGTGAGCTTATTAAAGGTTTGACCTTTATAGTATGACAGTGAGAAAGGTTATACTCAGTAATTTATTGTAGATTCTGAGGAAACTTGTCTCTAGTCACACTGATTGAACAATTAAAGATCTGTTGGTTAATGTTGATATTAAACTATATATTTTGGCTAAAGAATGCAAAGTGGCATTCCTGAATGCTTTCTTCGAATAAGAGATCCATTGCGATTTCTTTATTTGAAGAGTTCATTCTAGAATGGCCCTGAAGTTTATATTCTGCTGAAATCACAGTTTGGTGTACTAGCTTATAAAGCCTACTGTAGACTCAGATAAGCTTTTCGAAAATCTTTGTTCTCTAATTTTGATATAGTTAGATTGTCTGATTTTATTAAAGCATAGAGAATACATATTTGATGATAAGGTCAGTGAGAGCGTATAAATTTCTTTCTAGTGTTATATATCCTAACGACATTATCATTATTAATGTAATAATGAAATATTTGTGAGGTTAAAAGTCTACCTAAGTCTTCTTTTCTCCGTGAAAGTAGTGAGAGTAGTCTTTGTTATATTCGATATAAAGTTTTATATATGATATAAAACAAGAGACTTGTGAGATACTCCCATCAGTCGTGCATTAGATATGATCTAATAAAGGACACATCAAAACTATCTTTATGACAATTAGTATAACTGTTTGACAATTAGTGTGTCTTTTATATATAATATTCATCTTTCGTAAATGATGGTTCCTTTATCGAAAGAGAAATTGATTAGAATGTCTAGTCAATCTTATGCATTATAGGATGATGGCATAATGAATACTATATTATGTACGATTAAAAATATCAATTTAATTGTAATTGTTATGAGTTATTTTGATATGTCGTAGACCATAGGATGTGTCTTGAAATATGTTCTTTGTTATCATTGAGATATTAAGAACGAGTTTCTTATTCATGGAGAATATAATCCGCAACCATTAGGGTCATATTAGTTTTGAGTCTAATTATGATGTTAGACAGTCTACGTCATATGGAGTCAGAAAAGATGTAGTGGGAGTGTCACAGTTGATTCTACTGTATTATTGGAATTCGTTGCAACTTATGAAGTATTGACTTATGAAGTTGCATAATGACCTTATAAATTAGAAGTTTTGATATTAGTGTTGTGCTTGCGGTTGTCTACATAGTTTTTTTGGATTTGATCTCTAAATACATAGACAACTTTATAGCTATAGCACAATATTGATATTGCATCTGAGTCATATTGATATAGAACTTGTTTTCTACAAAATATGAATGATGATGGTTAAGGGAAATGATTGGGTCTGTTGGACAAACTCAATATGTGTTATTGCATACTTACTTGTTGTTGCCTACCTTTTGAGTGCTAGGTGAGCTCCTGAGGACCATGAGTATGTGATACACATTTATATGTGTATATGATACCGTGGATTGGCACTAGAGCAAGTGGGAGAAATTGTTAGTGTTGGTGCTCGGAGTGCCAATCCGGATCGTATTTATGTCCGATTCATGAATACGAACAATTCATTTTTCCATAATATTACTTATTTAATGGTAGCACCTCTTGTCTTTTATATACATATTCGATCTAATTACGATTAGATATCTAATTATGATTAGATTGAAACTAAATCTGATTTAGTGATACATGTATATTAGACAAAGACCCTAGGATTTACAATGTAGTGCACAGTTATAACGTAGTTTGTAATTGACATCGGGAAGCATCACTATAAGTTGTATATCCTTAAATAAAGTTCCTGGTCAAGATTTACTAACACGGGTCAGTTAGTAAAATTCGCTGAGACCAGTACATGTCGTATATCGTGACTTGATCCGATGGTTTATCCCAATGAACCATGAGTCTCGGGAGACTCGTATAGACATGTAGGTGTTTATTTGATAAACACTGAATGACTCACTGAAGATTTCCTAATAGATGGTACACCAACGTCAATAGGAATCTTCTCGAGTTGAGCGAGCATAATGGTCTTTCGACTTGAGATACCACAGTGGATATATGAGTTATCCTCCATACTTTGATGACAGTCACATCACCGATCTATTTAGATCAGACCTTCGCCTGTTCGTTGGGTGTGGACTGATGCTCATGATATCTAGTGCGTATCAAGATAGAATCCATCAGCCTTGTGTACATGGCATATGTATCCTACACGTGTTTGCGATCTAGTAAATCCATGGCCGTGGTATAACTTCGAAAGCGAGTTCCGAATGTTATTTAGAGATCGTAAATTTTAAAGTCGACTACATTATATCATAAGGATTTGACGTTCTTATCTATATCCCAGGTATAATATGGATAGCCTGTGATGGAAGGATTATACGTATGCAATGACCTCGACTTACATAGTTTAGCGAGATTATCCGTGGTCGTCATAATTTATGAGTGGGTGAATTATGGACACGAAATTGGATTTCGTGACGGATAAACCTAAACTTAGAGAGTCCCACAATATGAAGTGTACTCGTTGAGCACTTGGGCAACGTGTTTTGAATAATATAGATTATTCGTAATACTTCACCGGATTAAATGAGTTAATTGAGATCATTTAAACATTTAAACGAAAATACATGCATTAGGGGCATTTCGGTCAATTGAAAATTAATGTGTATTTGTATTTGATACAAAATTTGATTTGATACATATTAATTATTTGTCAAATGAGATTTTGACACTTGCCATTAATATATGTATTTGTTATTTAATGTAAATAAAAATACATATATAATAATAATAACATTAATTAATTATTTAGATGTTTAAATGTTAAACATCTAGATAATTAAATTATTTCAATATTACATAATTGTTATGCAATATGTTTGATTATTATTGGTTACATGTGGCATGGTTTTATTAAGCTGAAATTTTAGAAATTGGATTTGTTATCTTAAAGGTTATTATTATTTAATTAGATTAAAATATGACCAAATGACCAAATTGCCCTTCTTTACTTCCCTAAGTAGGTTTACCCTTGTATTTAAAGTTGAAAAATTTTATTTTCTTCATTTTTAAGACTCCATGGTCGAATCCACCTCCATAAAAATCTCTCAAAATTTTCTTGAAGAAAACAAGGGAAGAAAGTGAATAAATTCAAGAAAAAGTTTAAGGAAATTATAAGATTTAAATGTAATCTTCAATAATCTTAAACTTAAAAAGCTTGTTTCTTATTCTTGAATATCTAGAATAGTTTTAGGGTTTCTTCCTTTCTTATATTTTTGGGCTTTTTGATTTGGAGGATGGATTTGGAGGCTAGATGCATGTGTGAAGTTGGATTGGATGATATTAGTGTAATATTGATTCAATTTTGTCATTTGATGACTTGTTGCCATTTTAGAGTGTTATGACCACTCTTGTAACTCCTAGAATTGTTCTTGAGTTCTTCATTGGTGGTGGCTTTGGCTTTGGCTGGTGTTAATGTTGATATGATTAATGTTGAGAAACTTGGTTTTAAAGCATGAAAAATGATATTTTTGTTACAAAAATCAGGTCTGGAAATTATGTGTTTTTGGTGATGAAAATTATGTTGTATAAATGTATTGGATGTGTTTTGGGCATTGGAACAATTTTCGGAAACTGTTTCGGAGTTGAAATATGCGAAAATGGTGAAAAACGGCGTTACCGGGTGACTTTTGAGCCAACCGGGTGACGGCTGCCCAAACAGTGAATTGGTCACTGTTTGGGCAGCCCATGAACTGGCCAAGTACTATTGGGGCTGACCTGGACAGCCCCCATGTGTATTGGGTAGTCGGTTCGGTCAAAAACGCATTTTATACCATTTTACGGAAAAATATTTTCGTAAAAGTTTCGCGATATTTCTTAACTATTTATGTCGTTATTGGATATCGAATAAATATGTTTAGATGAAATATGAATGAATTATTCATATTGGATATTGAATAATTTATTCGTTAATTTAAAAAGTTTTAAAATTACGATTTCACCAGAACCGCGAGCTTCCGCTGCGCCCGCGCTAAAACCCCAACAAATAATTCATCGATTACCTTAGAATTTAATATGTTTTGAATTGAAATATCTTCCGATTGTTGGTTTGGGATGTGAAACCTTCAATTGAGTAATAAAAGGAATCAATTACTGAATATAAGGATTTGATACAAGAGGAATTCCTAACGCTTTGCTACTTTTCTCTATTGATAAATCTCTACGTGTTTTTCGTAATCCTTAATCTAAACTGCTGATGAGTGGTAAATCTATCATTATTTCCCACTCATTTAACCTAATATTTTGTATAGTTTCTTGAGTTTTGTGAACGTTTTGATGTGTTTTGTGTTATTTTATAGATAAATAAAGTTGGGAAAGCATTGGAAGCAATTTGGGGCCAAAATAGAGAAAAAATGACAAAAGGGCAATTCGGTAATTTGGCCGCGTCGCGACACCAGGACCCTGCGCGTCGCGACGCCTAAAGTGCGCCGGCCATGCTAACGTGTGCCGAGGGACATATGTCAGAATTTGAGAAATTAGACTTGCTAACGTGCGCCGACCTTGCTAACGTGCGCCGTGCCACGTGTCATCATCACAGAAGATCTGCTAAAATGCACCGGATGCCACGTGTCAACCTCTCATTGGACCGAATATTGGACAAATCACATGTTGCCACGTGTCGACCTCTCATTTGACCGATCCTAAGCGCGTGCCACTTGTCAGATGATCATTGGACCGAAAGCTCAGCCAATCACCGTGTGCCACGTGTCGTCTTCTCATTGCACCACCTTTACCGCGTGACACGTGTCATCACCATATTCTGCCGACAGATCACGCGTGGACCAAAACTGCTGGCCAGCGTCGCTACGCTGGGAACTTTGGCGCCGCGACGCTGGATCCAGAATTTGCCTATAAATTCAAGCCTTCTTCACTTCATTTGGTGTGCTTTCCTTGGGATTTTTTCCCTGATTTCTTAGGAAGCATCTAGTTTTGTAATAATAAAATTTCATAGGAGAAACATCGCTGTTTTGGGGGGTACAAATCAAAAATATCGCCCAAAAGCTTGACAGAATGGAACTCCCATTCCAAGTCAAGCACCATACGAGACCTCCTGATTTTCTTTCTTTCTTTGCAGGAACCACTGGAACAACAAGGAGCAAAAAGGTGGCACAAGCACTAAATAGGACAAAATTTTTTCGGCTACCTTACCGTTGGAAGAGACCCTTCAAAAGCAACGCTCACGGGATTGTCTTTAATCGGACATCCAAAACGACGTTGAAACCTCCTTAACAGATGAATTTCAGTCACGTCTGGCTGAAGACGTAAAATTTAGCGCTAGCAGGGAGGCAACCCATGCAATTTGTTGTAATTTTTGTTTTCATATTTTGTGTATACATGTTGTAGAGTTTTTAATTTTGTGTGTTATTTTTGTAGGGAAAAGCACAAACGGAGCATTTTAAGATAGAAGGAATGATGTTTGGCAATCACAAAGATGAGAACCAATTCATTAGTGATGGCTGAGTAAAGAATGAAATCTTAAGACGCATCCTAATGGATTTATATACCAAACAAGTGGCGTATTGCGTACACAATTCCGTTGCCTTAATTATTGCTTTGATTCGCTTTTCTGTTGTAATTATCTTTATTTTCGTAGACAGGATCCAAACTTTTTGACCTTTCACGATTCATTTTGTTGTTTAGCAAACAAACGTCCTCTGGAAGTTACTAGTGCTATTATTACTCACCCTTTTTCAGGTACTATAAATTCAGCCCGTCATTGCACTTTTGAAGTCATCCAGAGTTGAGAAAGAAATACATAAAAAATGGAAGCCACTTCAAGAAGACGAGTTGAAAACATCTGTGTGTTTTGCGGTAGTAGTGTTGGTGTTAAGCCACAATATGTAGAAACAACACATGAATTGGGTTGAGTCTTAGCTGCAAGGAATATGCACTTAATATATGGCGGAGGAAATCTTAGACTTATGGGGATCGTTTCAAAGGCTGTACAGGAAGGAGGCAGTCACGTTTTGGGAATCATCCCAAAACCCTTGGCAGAGGCAAATCTTATTGGATCATCAAACGGAGAGGAACTGATTGTGCCAGGTATGTCTGAACGACTGGTAGAAATGATTAACCGTGCTGATGCTTTTGTCGCTTTGCCAGGTGGCTTGGGTACATTGGAGGAAATTTTTATAGTTCTATCTTGGGCGAACCTGAACATACACCAGAAACCGCTTGGAATGTTTAACGTTGATGGATTTTATGATTTTCTTTGTGTGTTTCTTGATGATGCCCGGAGAAATGGGTTCGTGTCAAAACCTATAAAAAAAACTCCTCTTCACTGCCAGAACTGCTCCAGATCTAATAGACCAACTCATAGGCTATGAACCACAAGTTGACCCTATCCTTTCAAAGATAAATTGGTCCGAGGACGATCGTGGTAAGAGGCGTCGAATTAATCTGGATCTTAACCTTTAATTTCGTGTAGAATTTCAGCTAACCAGGTACGACCTTCTTAACTCTCCTTTTACTGTTTAAGACATTAGGGACAATGTCTCATTTAGGTTTGGGGGAGGAAATTAGTTGATTAGTACCTTATTTTTAGTTTGTGTGTTATTTTTATTTTTAGTCCAAATTTTTTTGAAAAATACAAAAAAATTAAAAAAATTTCAAAAATTACAAAAAAAATTTGCGTTTTTGGGTTTTGACTAAAAATGTGAAATTGGTGAGAGATAGCTGAGTAAGGAGTTCCCACTCCTGATACGTATCTCAAACCATTTATTTCGGAACAAGTTAATTTTTGTTTATTTCATTTTAAATTATTTAATTTGTAAATTCTCCTTAACACTGACTAAAATGGACCTTCATATGCTCAGTTGGCAGGTATTATCAACATGCATAGTAACATACGGACATGAGCTGTAATTGAAAAGTTTGTAATATTCAGTGCTCTAGTTTAATTGGAGGAAGCATCTCAAAAAGTGATGGAGTAAAAAAAAAAAAAAACTGAGATCCGAGTTATTAAGTCTGTAAGGGTGTTTTAACATCTAGTACCCTAAAGCCAACTGGTTTGGGAGTCACTGGCCCAAAGCTCGTTACATGGATCGAAGATGCTGTAAAAATATATATATCTGAAGTCTGAGTAATTAAGTCCGTAGGGGTGTCTTAACACCTGGTGCCCTAAAGCCAACTGGTTTGGGAGCCACTGACCCAACACTCGTTACATAGATGGAAGATATTGTATATAAATAAAAAATAGTGAAAAATCAAAGAAAAAAATCAGAAAAATCAGAAAAATTATTCCATTACTACAAAAAGGTGTGAAATCTGATAGAACTTTTGGACAAAAATATTACTCTCTTATTAACTGCACTTATGACTGTTGTGGGCAAAAATGAGTTGATTAATATTTTGTTGGCTGTGTATATGGAGAATGGTAAATATAATCGGAGAATTTACTTATTCGGTAATTTAGAAAGAAACAAAACAACTAATAACTTGGAGTAGAAATTTCACCTGATTAGTCACTAACTTCTTTATTCTCTTTTCGCTTGTCTTTTTTCTTTTGTGTGCATTAGTTTTACTACCTTTTTACTTTTGTAAAATATTTGTGGGTATCATTGCTATAAACCCTCACGAGACTACAACTCGTCCACTAGGGACACCTAGGGGTTTAAAGGCTTATTGCATACGCTAAATGCAACCGTGATCCCTACAAAAGTGGCTTAGTTAAATTTTATTATGTTATTTTATTTTGTGTTTTGCTCGAGGACTAGCAAAATGTTAGGTTTGGGGGTGTGATGAGTGGTAAATCTATCACTATTTCCCACTCATTTAACCTAATATTTTGTATAGTTTCTTGAGTTTTGTGAACGTTTTGATGTGTTTTGTGTTATTTTGCAGATAAATAAAGTTGGGAAAGCATTGGAAGAAATTTGGGGCCAAAATAGAGAAAAAATGACAAAAGGGCAATTCGGTAATTTGGCCGCGTCACGATGCCAGGACCCTGCGCGTCGCGACGCCTAAAGTGTGCCGGCCATGCTAACGTGCGTCGAGGGACACGTGTCAGAATCTGAGAAATTGGACTTGCTAACGTGCGCCTACCTTGCTAACGTGCGCCGTGCCACGTGTCATCATCACAGAAGATCTGCTAAAATGCACCGGATGCCACGTGTCAACCTCTCATTGGACCGAATATTGGACAAATCACATGTTGCCACGTGTCGACCTCTCATTTGACCGATCCTAAGCGCGTGCCACTTGTCAGATGATCATTGGACCGAAAGCTCAGCCAATCACCGTGTGCCACGTGTCGTCTTCTCATTGCACCACCTTTACCGCATGACACGTGTCATCACCATATTCTGCCGACAGATCACGCGTGGACCAAAACCGCGTGCCAGCCTCGCTACGCTGGGACCTTTGGCGTCGCGACGCTGGATCCAGAATTTGCCTATAAATTCAGGCCTTCTTCACTTCATTTGGTGTGCTTTCCTTGGGATTTTTCCCCGATTTCATAGGAAGCATCTAGTTTTGTAATAATAAAATTATGTATTTTTATTTTTAGTTTTTATTACTGCTTTTTATTTATTTACTTTATGTTTTGTAGTTAATTTACCGCTGGGGTAAAAAGTGAAACCTTTAATATAATTATTTAGGTAAATCTCACTTAATTATAATATTTAAATTATAATTTAACCGGATTAATTAATGTCAGACTTTATTACCGCCTATATGGCTGGTTTAAATATAAATTACCTTACCGCCTATATGGCTGGTCTTTATGTGACAGATAATTACCGCCTATATGGCTGGTGTAATTGGACTAAATGGATTACCGCCTATATGGCTGGTTTTAAATGTTTAATATTATTAATTCCTGAGAAAGCAGAATATAAAATAATTTATATATTATAATAAGTGAGATTCCTAGATAAGAAATATTAATTGTGGATCATCTAACCCCAGCATTTTATTTTATTCTAGGGAAATGATGAAACACAATATCCACACTTAATAATTGATTTTCTTTTTATGGGTAGTTCTTTAGTTTGTTTATTTAGTCTTAAGCTTAATGCTTCTTGTTGTCTGATCACCAATAAGATTGATTTGGTAAACTTAAAATGAACTAGACATAGGGATTTTAGGTTTCAGCCTTAGATTCAATAGCCCACGATCTTCCTTGAGGATATATAACCTTTTAATAGATTTCCTTACAGGATAGGAATATACCTATCGGGCGGGGGTAGCCACAATTGGAACTTAATCTTAATGAATCCAGGTAATTTGGTTGACATAGACATATGGTTCAATTGGGTTATACTGGGTATTTGCGTCTGACCATCGACATAGGCTTTTGCATATTTTCGTGTTCCAGATTAGCAAATTGATTTATTACACATAGTTAAGAGAATCAATTCATCTTTATAATAATATTGTGTGGAGTCACGACCCTAGATCCTTGAGTCTTCTCTTTTATTTTCCTTAGTATTTTCTTTTGAGTCTGTTTTTATTTTATTTTGCAAAACCACAATCAACCAAATCAATCAAGCAATCATTCTCTTCTCCCTCAATTAGATATCTGTAAATAAATAGATTCAATAATTAATAACAATATTAGGAATTAAGTCCTCGTAGGATCGATATTTTTATACTACTTAAACGATACGTGCGTTTGCGTTATACGTGTATGTTTACGCCGGTCAACTGCCACTTAAAACCTTTCTTTAATCCAGTTACTGCTAACGTTTTCATTAAGTGAATTAGTTCCTTATAACCATCTCTCTGAGGAATCATCACCCCAACTATATGTTGGACGATTATGACCCATAACATCACTATTTGTAAAAGACATGTTGTTTTTGTACAAATTAACTATATGACAAAGGAAATTACTCTTTTATCATTTTGTAATTGGATTACTTGGATATATAAATGATAAAAGTCCATATGATTAGTACCAGATTAATAAGATATGAGACAGTATTAATCCACGAACGGTTTAATCATTAAATATCTCTAGTCGTAGTATTATCAAGATTGGACATCGATAATGCGGAATAAACTAGTATTACACTTGTGCGCGTTATGGAAGCTTAACGGCATAGTTCTCATATATTTAAGTAATTGATACTTATGCAAGTGTGATAGGAGGTTCTATTAGCCGTTGGACCGGGAACATCATCGCTCTGGATAGACCCCTCGGAATCTCATTGGTATTATGACTATGTGTCTATGGGAATCCGAACCAGGGTAGGTGCATGTGGTCTTAACCTGAGACTTGCATCGCTAATACTTGCGACAATCAGTACATTTTGCTTTTGGTCGTCCGGAGCTTTAACAGGTTCCGTGTACGCCTTTTCTGGGTTTAATGAGAATCGTAGTGTATTGGGTGTGATGTCAAGATGGAAGTATCACTTCAGTCATATGGAGATGATGATCACGCAGGATACAAAACTAGTACTCTTAAATGCTGCAGCTATCGGGATAGTATGACTAGGTCATGATTATCCGATTACAGAGACTAGTTGCTAGTGATCCGATATATGCTTCGTACGGGGCAGACATAATTCTAGCGCTAGGCCTAGCATGTGACATCTGATACTGGATCGTATTACGCAATACATTATATACTACGCCCGATACAGATTATATATTCCTCATTGAATATTTCTGGAGAATTGGGTAGGCACGGTGCTTTGCTAGAAGCCAACCATGTCTTGTAAATAGGTGAGAACGTGGTACCAGGTACGCACGTGTTCGGATAGTCCGATGACCGTATTTACTGCCAACATATCCAAGGATCTCTTGGGTCGCTTCCCAAAGATTCACCAATGACATTTGACTCGAACAAAATTAATCTGGGATTAATTATGAGAGAGAAAATTAATATTGGATTAATTACGGCAAGAATTTATCTGGGATTAAATTCATCTAGAAGAGAGAATGTGATTAATTTGGAATTAATCGGTAAAATAAATTTAATAGTTAAATTGGATTTTTCTATTTAATTTATTTATTTGGGCTAAAATAATATATCAGATATATTAATTGAAATTGGATTTCAATGCGGAATTAAAATTGGATTTTAATTCAAGCGAACAAATTAATTTAGAATTAATTCGTAAGCGATTTTCGTAATAATTTTACTAGGCATTATTATTTAATTAAATTGGATTAATTACGTCACGACGGAAAATTCGTTTAATCGGATTAAACGAACCCGGGACCAAAGTGTGTTGTGTAAGCCAACTTAAATTTGGAATTTAATTGGGTGAGACCCACAACTTACATCAACTTTTTGACAAGTGATGGAAGTGGTTGGCTTGTATTTGATTCTTCTTTTTCCAACACAACCACCAACTTTTTGAAATTTAAGTCAACACAACTTTGGATGTGAACTATTCATCTATCTTCTCTCTTCCTCTCTTGGCCAAATTTTGCTTCTCTTGGAGGGAAAATTTTGCTTCAAGTTTTGTTCAAGCTAGCACTTAAAGGAGTCAAAGAAAGGTGATAGGGAAACTCACCAATGAGTTTAGAATTCAATTTAAAGCTTGGAGCTTACATCCAACAAAGAAAGTTTTTTAATTTTCTCATCGAATCAATGTGAGTATTTCCGCAACTCCACTTGATAATTCACACACAAATCATTGTTTAGAGACCTTGGGCATATGTAGGACACTAACACTATATTGCAATAGCCGTGAGTACTTTTTGGGCGTAATCAAATTTTGGCGCCGTTACCGGGGAGACGGTTTACAATCAACATGAGCATGTTTGCTTGGTCAACAACAAAACGATAACTTCGTTCCATCTTATTAATTTTTTTTGGTTTTTACTTAGTTATTTTATTTCAATTTCAGTTTTAGTATTGGATTTTTATTTTTAGTTAAGTTTCTTTTATTCATGTTTCTCGTATTATTTTGTTTTGAGTGCATGCCTAAACTTAGGGATCAGTTTGGTAGATTTGTTAAAGTTAACGAGGAAGACTTAGACTCAGAAAGTTTGTTTAACAATCATTTTGCCACACCATCTACATCTAGCACCTATACCAAGAGTGATTACGAGAGACCACCCATTAGGTCTCTTGAAGAGTATCTTCATCCCACTCGCACAGCTACACCATCATGCATAATGTTTCCTCCTAATGCACCACATATAGACTTTAAACCTGGAATGATACAATATCTCCCAACCTTTCATGGTTTGGAGAATGAAAACCCTTATGTGCATAATAGAGAGTTTGAAGAAGTCATAGCAACCTTCCATGACCGATTTGGGACTACAGACACAATTAGACTTAAGTTCTTCCTTTTTACCCTTAAGGATAAAGCCAAAAGCTGGTTTTACTCTTTAAGACCTCGTTCAAAAGGATCATTGGGTGAGATTACACATGCATTCTTTAATAAATACTTCCCACACCATAAGACTAATGCCCTGAAAAGAAAGATCTCTACCTTCTCCCAGAAAGACAGTGAAACCATTTATCAAACTTGGGAAAGGTTTAAAGAGATGTTAGCTAGTTGTCCTCACCTTGGGTATGAGAATTGGCGTTTATTAAGTTATTTTTATGAAGGTCTTGTTAGGGATATGCCCTATACCCAACTTGTGGATGGGCTATATGTACATGTATTTGTAATATTTTCATTAATTAATAAAATGTCAATCTTTATTATACGTGTCTTACATAACTTATATGAATCATCAACACTGTAATAAAGCCCTTGGAGTAATAATACGATGGCTTCCATGCCTTATAAGAATCATTACTCTTAAATGTTCATAGTCATAGTTTTGTGAATAATCTGGGCATTCACAAAGCGGAGAGACTAGCATGATGATATGATCTGCCCTTAAGTAGGGTAGCCGATCTCATAGGCTACTAGCGGAGATCCGTCCGCTTGGTGTATCACATGGATGCATAAGTTGCTCGTGTCCATCGAAGTGACCGCCGAAAGTTTTCATATGGAGTGTTTATCCCATGTGTCTGTGAGAACTTTCATGTATCGATTATATGACTAGTCATTAGACTTGAGGTCTTTACAATCTTATGTGTGGATCAAATAACTTTGACATTCTCCTTCCCCGGTTCAAAAGATCCGGTCATAAGGGTATGATTGGGTCATTTGTTGAAACACATGAAGTTTGTAAAGATATAACAGAGAATCACCACTCTCTCGGATAATATTTTCTTATAAGAGTAGTATTCCAGTTCGCGGGTTGATATGTGTGATCAGTGATTGAGACTGTGGCCACAACAAAAGAATCATGTGAGATTCTTGGGTTAGCATGATTCATGACACTATCAACATCGTACCTTTGACCATATGGGTAGACACTTTCCGTACCCTAAGTCAATAGGTGGGGATACAGTGAGGCGAGGGACCGTATCATATGTAAATCGCATACAGAATGGGTATATATATCTTTCCTTCTCATTTGGGGGCCTTGGCATGTTGCTAGATGTCAACCTTGGTCATTGAAATCGAATGACCATCTGATCAGAGGATAATTTATGTTTGATTAAATTATCATGATTCATTTCATGTCCAACTTGAAGGGAACCCAGAAGGTCACACACAAAAAAGTCGAAATCAATGGTTAACAGTGCACAATACATATTTAACAACATATATGATTGCTGTAGGAATTGTTCATAAATGATTCAATATGTTTAATTATTGAACATATCATTTATGAGGTTCCATAGTGGCTTAGGGATTGATGAATGACGATAAGGGCACTTTGGGAATTGGAAGTAAAAAAAAATATTATTCACGTGAATAGTACCACATGAATAGTACTACGTGAGTACTAATTTTTTATTATTATTATTTTTTATTTGTTTTGAATTCCAATTCGGCCTAAACTCTTATTAGGGTTTTATAATCTCATTAAACCACTGAATTAAGATCCAATGGCTAAGATTAAATTGGCTTTTATCCCACATCAGATTCTTAATTAATTTTGTTGTCTTTGGAGCACTATATAAACTCAAAGAATTCTTCACAAATTTTTGCACCAAACCTTTCAAATCTTGTGTTTATATAAGTGAGCAACTCTAAAGTTTTAAGAGTAAGCCACTGATTTTGAGGATCCTTAAGTCTAATTGACCAATACCAATTTGTCCCTAAATCATACTATTGATAATGGTTTGACTTTTCTGAGTCATAAGACGCAGTGACCCTTAGGCGTGGTCTTATAACTTAGTGGCAAAGATTGGGTGTCCACAAGGACTATCATAAGCCATGGCATGTTTGATTGCCCAACCCAATGATCAAGGAATTGTGATTTATATCATAAATTGGTTGGGAACCTACTTAATTATCGTATTTTATAACGACCGGCCCTAGTCGGAGTTATGAAATGATGATAATGGGATCCTTGCCCATAAGAAATCCATCATATTAGGGTTGATGCGATTTGCTTAAAATTTTAAAACAATTGAGTGTGAGCAAATTCATAATATTAAAAGCCCATGTTATTATGAAACATTAATGAAAAATATATTCCTAATTTTAACATTCTATCTTAACAGGTGGGTTAAAATATTTCACAAACATTCAAATGGAAAACAGAGTATCACTTCGTTCCATCCTTGATGAGCATAAGCTCAAAGGGGACAACTACAATGACTGGTTTAGAAATCTTAAAATTATCTTACGACAAGAAAATATTTTCTATGTTCTTGAAAGACCCTTTCCCCCTGAACCCGCAGAAGTTGCTGACATTCGATGCTTGGAAGAAACACGTCGATGATGATGAGCAAGCAGTTTGCATAATGTTGTGTTCTATGTCGGACGAACTTCAGAAAGCTCACGAAGATATGGATGCTCAAACCATCATCTTTCACTTGAAGGAGTTGTATGCAACTTCCGTTCATACCGTGAGATTCCAAGTGTCATGTGCCTTATTCCAAACAAGGTATAAGAAATGATCTATTAGTGGACATGTGCTTAAGATGATTGGCCACATTGAAAAATTGGCCAACCTCGGGTTCATCATGGATCATGAGATATGTTAGGATTCTTCAGTCCTTACCAAAAGAATTCTCTAACTTTATTATGCAGTTTCATCTGTCTGATAAAAAAGCTACTTTAGCAGAATTGCATAATCTGATAAAACAAGCAGAGAAGGACTTGAAACCGGAGCTTAAAACCTTCGTCATGCTTACGGGTACGGACCTGAAGCCACGAGGCCCAAAGAAAAATAAGGGCAAGGCCAAGGCTCCAGATCACCTAAAGCCCAATGGTAAGGTGGCGAAGAAAAAGAGAAAGGGGAAATGTTTCTTTTGTGGAAAGAAGGGTCATTGGAAGAAAGAATGCAGATCCTTGAAAGCCAATGAAGCTAGGGAAGCCCAAGAGGCCAAGAAGCCCAATGTTTCAGGTATGTTGTAAATGATTGAACTATATTCTCAAAACTCTGAACCTTCTATTTGGGTGCTTGACACCGGTTGTGGGACTCACTTGTGTAACAATGTGCAGGGCCTGAGAAACAGTAGGAGACTCCGTCATGGGGAGGTTGACTTACGCATGGGTAATGGAGCAAAACTGGCTGCATTGTGCGTGGGAACTTATTCATTAGTTTTGCCGAATGGTGTAGTTTTAGGCTTAGAAGATTGTGTTTATGTATATTCTCTAATAAAGAACATCATTTCAATTTATTCTTTATGTAATAAAGGCTTTTCATGCCTAATAAGTTGTAATGAATGTTCTATTTATTTCAATGAAATAACATATGGAGATGGTATTTTGAATAATGGTATCTATGTCTTACAAACTAACAAAGAATGTTCAACCTCTAATATATACAACATTAACTCGAATAATCTCAATGAATCACTTCTATGGCACAGTCGCTTAGGTCATATCAATGAAACAAGATTAACTAAGCTACATAAGGATGGGTATTTCAGACCCTTCAAATATGAACCTTATGGAACTTGTGAGTCTTGTTTACTTGGTAAAATGACCAATTACCCTTCAAAGGTAAATGACAACGTGCAACGGAGATATTAGAACTCATACATTCTGATGTATGCGAACCAATGTCAGTCACCGCTAGAGGTGGATTCTTCTACTTCATTACCTTTATCGATGATCACTCGCAATATGGGTATGTTAACCTTATGCGGTACAAATATGAAGCCTTTGAGAAATTCAAAGGCTTCAAAGCTGAAGTAGAAAACCAGCTTAATAAAAGTATTAAGTCACCAAGGTCTGACCGAGGTGGTGAATACTTAAGCAATGAATTTCAAGATTACTTGAGAGAAAATGGCATTGTTTCCCAGTGGACTCCTCCGGGAACTCCACAGCATAATGGGGTCTCCAAAAAGAGAAATCAGACATTGTTAGATATGGT
This sequence comes from Zanthoxylum bungeanum, assembly GCA_019454045.1. Taxonomy (NCBI): domain Eukaryota; kingdom Viridiplantae; phylum Streptophyta; class Magnoliopsida; order Sapindales; family Rutaceae; genus Zanthoxylum; species Zanthoxylum bungeanum. The sequence continues at coordinate 171,878 of SKCR01032923.1, forward strand.
CCGATCAATGATGCCAGACACGAATCTACCTCTTTCATTTTGGGGTCTTGCTTTTGAAACTGCCACACTACTACTAAACCAAGTTCATTCCAAAACTGTTAGTCAAACACCATATGAGTTATGGTCTGGGAAACGTCATAGTCTTAGTTATCTAAGAGTTTGGGGATGTGACGCATATGTCAAGCTCACAAAAACTAACAAATTGGATGATAGGGCAGTTAAATGTAAGTTTGTAGGATATGCCTTGAACTCAAGAGCATACGTGTTCTACGTCCCAAATGAACAAAGAACATTTGTCTCAGGAAATGCTAAATTTCTAGAGAATGAATTCCTTCTCAAGAAATATAGTGGGAGTAGACTTGACCTCGATGAGGTACGAGAAGAACAAACTAACATAGAACTAAACCCCAGGCCCCTCGAAAGGGCAGTGACGGAACAACCACAAGGTTATGAACTCAGAAGGTCTGGTAGGGAAAGACATGAACCTGAAAGATACGGTTTCCATATTGATGAGGAACATGATCAAGTCATTGATAATGACGATCCCACCAGTTATGACGAAGTAATGCGTGACATTGATTCAGTCAAGTGGCTTGAGGCCATGAAATCTGAAATAGACTCTGTGTATCAGAATCAAGTCTGGGACTTGGTAGATGCACCTGAAGGGATAAAACCAATAGGCTCCAAGTGGATTTACAAGCGTAAAACTGATGCAGAAGGCAACATCCAAACCTCTAAGGCTAGGTTTGTGGCAAAATGTTATAGACAAATCCAAGGAATTGACTATGAGGAAACCTTCTCGCCCGTTGTAATGATAAAGTCCATTCGAATTTTACTGGCACTAGCTGCACACTTTGATTATGAGATTTGGCAGATGAATGTCAAAACAGATTTCCTTAATAGGAACCTCGTAGAGGAAGTCTATATGACACAACCTGAGGGGTTTGCATCTAAGGATGATCATAATAAAGTATGCAAGCTTAAACAATCCATTTATGGACTCAAGCAAGCCTCCAGAAGTTGGAATATACGATTTGATGAGACAATCAAAGAATTTGACTTCATCAAAAATGTAGATGGGCCTTGTGTTTACAGGAAAAGTAGTGGGAATGTTGTTGTATTTCTTGTATTATATGTCGATGACATATTAATCATCGGGAATGATATTCCCATGATGCAAGCCACCTAGCAATGGTTATCTCAGAATTTCTCCATGAAATATTTGGGAGAAGCAGCCTACATCCTCGGTATTAAGATCTACCGTGATAGATCGAGGTTGTTAGGACTTTCTCAATCTACGTACATAGATAAAACTTTGAAAAGATTCAAAATGGAAGATTCCAAAAGAGATAATTTACCTACTTGTCATTGAATCAAATTATCTAAGGAGCAATGTCCACATACTCCTTCAGATAGAGTGCGTATGAGTAGGATCCCTTATGCTTCAGCAATATGATTGATCATGTACGTCATGCTATGTACAAGACCTGATGTCTCTTATGCTCTTAGCATAACGAGCAGGTATCAGGCAAATCCTGGTGAGCAACACTGGACAACTGTCAAAACAATTCTCAAGTATCTAAGAAGAACTAAGGATGTGTTTTTGACATACGGAGACTGTTCTGGGATGAAAGTCATTGGTTACTGTGATGTGAGATTTCAGACCGATAGGGATGACAGCAGATCGCAAACATGATATCTTTTTACTTTGAATGGCGGTGCTGTCAGTTGGAAAAGCTCAAAGTAGTCAACTACAACGGACTCCACCACTGAAGCCGAGTATATTGCAGCATCTGAGGCAGCTAAAGAAGCAGTCTGGATAAATAATTTCATCACGGAACTGGAAGTGCTTCCTGCGTAAAGAATGGCATCACGATGTACTGTGACAACACGGGCGCCATTGGTCAATCAAAACAACCAAGGTCCCACCAGAAATCCAAATATGTACTTAAGCGATTTCATCTCATCAGGGAGATTGTTGAGAGAAAAGAAGTTATTAGGCGATTTCATCTTGCAGATTCTCTGACTAAAGGGCTGACTCAATAAAAGCATAATAGGCACACCCAAGAGTTTGGTGTCCAGATTCATACTAGTTGGCTATAGTGCAAGTGGGAGATTGTTAGGGATATGCCCTATACCCTACTTGTGGATGGGCTATATGTACATGTATTTGTAATATTTTCATTAATTAATAAAATGACAATCTTTATTATACGTGTCTTACATAACTTATATGAATCATCAACACTTTAATAAAGCCCTTGGAGTAATAAGACGATGGTGTAGGCACTGCATTTTTGCATATAAGTCCTGATGATGAGTCTCGTATGGAGGCACTACTCTTTAGGTTACGGAAGTCGCGGGAAACGAATGTCGGAAGGGGAAATTCAGAATAAGTATGTCATTGGATTCAATTCACATGTTCACTGTTTTCGTTCGTGCTGTGTTCGTGAACACGTTCGAACGTCAAGTAGATTGCAGGCGTTCGTACAGTGTTCGAATCGGTGTTCAAACAGTGTCAGTACTTCTGGTTTTGTTGCTAGCCTCACTCCCAAGCCCAATTAGCCCACCAAAACCCACCCAAAAATAATTAAAACATTTAAAACATGTCACAAATTAAAATAATATCCTTCCTAAATTAAATAAATCACATCCCAATCTAAATAATTCACATACCTAAATAAACAAATTAAATATATGACCTTCCCAATCAAACCAAATCTCCTCCCTAACTTAAGAAGATATTTCCTTGTGAGACACTAATCAAAATATTCCCCCCCATAATTACTTGATCCATTCCTATTCAAACCTTAGAAACCCTAGCCCTTGCCTATAAGAAACACAAATCCAACCTTAGAACCCCTAGCACATACATACAAATCACAGAAAATTCTGCAAAGCATTAGCACCCAAAACTCTCCTAGCATTCACGCCTAAGACAATAAGCGACAAACAAATAATTTTCTCTCCTACCCTACTCCACCGTCACTGAAAACACCTTTACATCACCAAAACAGTCCCCAAATTGCAGCCCTCCATTCTCCGAAAATCACCCCTAAAAATGCACTACAGTTACCAAAAATACACCCCCAAATAGCAGCCCAAACACCCAAAAACAGTCCCTTATTTACCGAAAACCAGTAAGCCAATATTGTGACTAGAATACAGCGAAAACAACTGTAAAACAGAGGAAACATCAGCTCAAAACAGTGAAGCAGCGAATGTGAGCAGTGGACCAGTGAATCGGAGGAGTTGCAGAGCATCAACCTTTCCGACGACCGTGTAACGCACTTTCGAGAGACAACCTAAGAGGTTAGACCTGAGGGCAATTTTCCTATTTACTTTCATTCATCTCTTAATTGTTTTATTATTTTCTTCGCATGAGATAGGAAAATGTGTCGTCTCTTGTGGTATATAGGATGGAAACCCATACGTAAATTCCGTAGCCGAATCCGAATGGATGGTAGTGCGGTCTGTACTTGGGATACAACTCCACATACCACTTGAGCAAACAGCACATATCTCGCTTCATTTTATCTTGATTATTTCTTATCCGCATTTTATATTTCGCCCTTTACTTTCTGCACATTATTTGTTTGTGTATTGATGATGTAGTGTGCATGGGCTTAGTATGTTAGTCTAAAGGTTCTCAATTTGAGGGGAGAAAAGTCCAAAGTCTACCTTTACGACAATACTTTGCCACGCCGGACGAAGTGTGTTTGATTGAATGTGAGATACATTTAATCGGATATACGGAAGTCCACATTATTGTCTCATTTATTTTATATGCACTGTAACATAATGCGCATGGGCTAACTAGGGTGGATTAAAGGTCCTCTATTCGAGGGAAATGCCTGAAGGCTACCTTTACCACGATGTTTTGCCGCGCATTTTATTATGTCATTTACCCCTTGCATATCGTTGCTTTATTTACGCATGCATTGCATTCTTGTGCGCATGGGCTAACTAGGGTGGATTCAAGGTCCTCTATTCGAGGGAAAATGCCTAAAGGCTACCTTTACCACGATGTTTTGCCGCGCCTTTTATTATGTCATATATCCTTTGCATAACGTTGTTTTATTTATGCATGCATTGCATTCTTGTACGCATGGGATAACTAGGGTGGATTCAAGGTCCTCTATTTGAGGGAAAATGCCTGAAGGCTACCTTATCCACGATGTTTTTCCGTATCGGATGAGGTATACCCGATTGAATGGGAACGAGTTCAATCGGGAACACGGGGTCCTACATTGTGGATTTGCTTATCTATGTATTTATTGCGTCGTCTATCATGCATCAGGTCTGGTCCCGTTCGAATGTGTTCTCAAACGCTACACGAACGCAAACCTTCTGTTTACCATTCGAACGCGTTTGCGAACGCTACTCGAACGTGCATGAGTTTTCATTGCTTTATCATACATTAGGTCCTGTCCCGTTCGAATGCATTCTCGAACGCCATATGAACGCGAACCTTCTGTTTCCCGTTTGAATGCATTTACGAACGCTACTCGAACACGCATGCATTTTGTTTCATCAGGTCTTGTCCCGTTCGAACGCGTTCTCGAATGCTATACGAACACGAACCTTCTATTTACCGTTCAAACGCGTTTACTAACGCTACTCGAACGCGCACGTATTTTATTTATTTTATCATGCATCAGGTATGGTCCCGTTCGAACGCGTTCTCAAATACTACACGAACGCGAACCTTCTGTTTACCAATCGAATGCATTTATGAACGCTACACTAATGCACATACACTGAACTGAGTCATTTTCATCACATTTCATGGATAATTGCTTCTTGGGTGGTTTCTCTTGTATCATGTAATTAATCATACCATTCCATTATTGATACTTTCACTGTTATCATCTATTTGTATCCCCGCAATTATTTATTTGATGTGTTCATAGATGGTGTTCAAGCATGATTAGGTCGTTAGGATGTTACTTGTTTCTAAAGCATGATTTAGCCATTAGTATGTTATTCCCCTATGCATGATCTTGTCATCTCCTTTCGTAATAGGTGTTTCTTTATGTTTATTCTTAGGTTGTTATTTATCTTTCGTGTTTGATGATTCAACATGTTCATGAGATTTTTGTGTGATATCGTATGTTTGCCGTTATGATGATTACTTTCATGTATGTGAACTTAAAGGTAGAATACTCTTGGAAATATGTTGTGTAGATTCGATTAAATTATTGCACAAATCATTTCATTACAAGTGGCATAAGTAATGGACCATTCTGAACCCAACGGTTTGAGGTCTTCCCTTGCGAGGGGTGAATGCGGCCTTAAATCATTTTCTCGATTCCCACCGGGTGGCGACTCCATGTTATTTCTCCGGTTTAGTCCCCCACGGGCTACTCCGTACTCCCAATCGGACCGCGAGCCCGGGACAGTGTCGTCCAACATCTGTGTCCTACAGTCTAGCGAATCCACTGGGGATAGAGAATTGGCCCCGAAATATTGCCTTGTAGTGATTGTGATTTTTGCTTTAATTAACAGTGTTTTCCGTTGGTCAAAAGGGGTTTAATCAAAGGCACTTTTAAGGTTAGGTAATGGTTTGGTGTCTTCCCTCATTCACTCACTTTCTATAAGGAAAAGCTGCGAAGGCACCTAGATAATCATGTACTTGTAGCCTACCGTGATGGATTAATTTGGAGGACTCGTTGTTTATTCCTGTCACCAAGCGATTAGAGCCTAAGAGGCTTGGGTTTTTAAGAGAGTTCACTCCGCCCTCTCTCTGGGGAATCTACAACGGGAAATCCATTTGACAGTCAGTCACACACCATAACTCGTTGGCACGTACTGTAAGGTATAAAAAAGGTGCGCTCACATGGTCGCTCGAACCCTTGAGTAGGGAGACCTAGTTGTGGGCAATCCTTCGCCAGTGAGAGTCTTTGTCTACACTCCCGCAAACCCACACGTAGACCGGAATTGTATGACCTATAGCAACTATTTCCTCATGATTGTGGACCATCCCCATTTGGATGCAGTTGGGCTTCTTGTCAGAAATGCGAACTTATTGGGCCATTTAAACTGGGACGAGTTCGTATCCTATGACAATTGGGCCAAAAGCCTCCGAAATTCTGGTGGGCCGCTCTGTAGAAATCATTGCGTTATGCTTGAATTATTTCTTTATGCTTGTATTTGGGGACCATCCTTATTTGGATGCAGTTGGACTTCTTGTCAGAAATGCGAACTTGTTGGGCCATTTAAACTGGGACGAGTTCGTATCCTATGACAATTGGGCCAAAAGCTTCTAAAATGACAATGGGCCGAATTATATGTTCCACACATCGCACGTATCTCATACATCCCATGGATATACACATCATGTTAACTCTCTCGTCTCTTAAGAGCCATCATAGATATCCGTTGGGTTAGGGAAAAAGGAAGACTTGTTAAAAGGCCAATAGCAAATATGAGCGAATCAGAGAATGAAACATCCCGTATGGATCATTTGGAAACCAATCTCACAAAGGTTACTGAACAGTTGCAAGCCTTGACTGCTGCTATGGCCAATATGGTTGTGCCCCGTGCTAGGGGAAGCTTTGAGAATGAGAGGTGTGAAGACCCTCCGACTAGATTGAATGATGATATTCCGGGTTTTGATGATGATATGGTTGAATATGCTGTGGGGAAAGTGGCAGGGTCTCAAGCTGAACTACAGAAACTACGGGATCAGGTAGAATCAGTTACCCGCAAAATGAGGGGTAAACATGAAGACTTGCTAGATTATGAGGCAATGACTTTTGAAGAACAGCTGCCGGTTCAGTTGAAAATGCCTGATATGGCCAAGTTCAATGGGAATGGGGACCCGAGGGTCCATCTCCGGAAATATGTGTCAGTTATGTGTTCAGTGGGCCTGACACAGCGCCAAGTTCAGAAAATGTTTGGGATGTCGCTTGAAGGGGCGCCAATAGTGTTGTATCATAGCCTCGAGAGGAAGGTCAAAGAAGATTGGAGGGAATTGGCAGATGCATTTATGAAACAGTATGTTACAGACTTGGAGATTGATTTGTCACTCCGCGACTTGGAGAATACCAAGCAGAAACCGGAGGAAAGTTTCAAGGAGTATGTAGACCGCTGGAGAAGCCAGCTTCTAAAGATGCAGACTCGACCCTCAGAGAAGGACCAAATCAAAATGATCATCAAGGGCACCAAACCCTCCATTTATGGCAAGTTAAGAAGGATGACCTCCATGATTGCAGATTTCCGACAGCTGAGGGAGACTGTCATGGACATCGAAGAAGAAGAAGTAGATAATAGAAAGTTTTATGGCCAGAATAGAAGGGCTTTTGGGGGACATTCTGAGACCAAGCCCACTACTGCCGAAGTTTCTGCCATCAGGAACCGGCATTTCTCTAACCTGGGGAAGCCTTTATCTAAGGTGCTTGAGAAGCTAAAGGCGCAAGGACTCCTAAAACCCTTAGAGCCTAAACCACTTCCAGATCCTATACCACCCAACCTTGACCTAAGCCTGTATTGCCACTTCCATCAGAGGAGAGGCCACGAAACTGACAGCTGCACCCGCCTTAGGCATGAAATCCAAAACCTCATTGATGCCCATAAAATACCTGATCCTAAGAATGAACAACCCAACACACACCGGAACCCCCTACCGAACTATCACTCCGTCCCACCGCCTACCTACATGATCAACTCCGGCCTGCCCGAAAGCTTTGTCCTCCAAACCCTCAACCACCCAGTTTCTTTCATGGGGATAGGGAACAACAGAAGTAGAGAACCATAGGCCGAGGAAGAAGGCAATGTTGCGAATGATGAAGCTGTTCCTCCTAGTTTATTTGATCTTGCATTTTCAAAGACATTGAGTTTATCTACTTGTTCGAACCATTTCTTAATGATAATAAAGACGTTCATTTCGCATACTTGCCTGAGTCTCTTCCTTTCAACCTGCAACATGAGTATATTTGGCAAAAGCATTCAACCCTGGTACTATGATACTCAATGATGTTTAGAACATGGGGAATTCCCGAAAGAAGCAAGCAGAAAGACATGATAGCCATTCAGAAATTGGGAAATGGGCAGTGAGACTGTCAGATTAAGAAGGGAATGAATTCACCGAGCCGATCAACGTAGACAGATTGAAGCAGTACTTTTCCTGAAGAAGAGAAAACCGAGCAATCACTAAGAGAAGACCTAACACAACGGGATAGGAAACTCATTCATGCATGTATGCATACACGTAACATATTTGCATTCTTTTTGTGTTTGTTCTGTTTTGTAATAATAGGTTTCAAAGAAGAAAAAGAAAAAGCGGCAAAAGCAAGCCAACCAGAAGCAGCAACAATACAGTTTCATCAGTTTCAAGAAGGAATCAATATCAGTTTGGGGGCGAGGCCCACATCAAACATCAGTTTGGGGGCGAGGCCCATGACAGCATCAGTTGGGGGATGAGTCCCAGGGCCGAGGCCCACATCCGCATCAGTTTTGAGGCGAGGCCCACATCAGTATCAGTTTAGGGCGAGGCCCACATCAGTATCAGTTTGGGCCGAGGCCCACATCAGTATCAGTTTGGGGCAAAGCCCCACATCAGTATCAGTTTAGGGCGAGGCCCACAACAGTATCAGTTTGAGGGGCGAGGCCCACATCAGTATCAACATCAGTTTTGGGGATGAGTCCCTGAGGCAAAGCCCCACATCAGCATCAGTTTAAGGCGAGGCCCACGTCGGTATCAGTTTAGGCCGAGGCCCACATCAGTATCAATTTAGGCCGAGGCCCATATCAGTATCAGTTTTGGGGATGAGTCCCAGGGTCGAGGCCCACACATTAGTAGCAGTTTTGGGATGCGTCCCAGGGTCGAGGCCTACACATATCATCAGTAATTTTGGGGATGAGTGCCAGGGTCGAGGCCCACATCAGCATCATGCATCCATATATACATGCATACATATCACATACATGCAATTTTTATTTTGTATTCGCAGGATTGTAGCGGTAAAGACCATCTCATCAAGTAACAGTTCAAAAATAAGCCACATTCTCGCACAGCACGGTTCAGAAATGGACCACTACCACAACAGATGCCGAAAATGGCACTAAAAAAAGGAGCACACACAAGATGCCGAAAATGGCGCTCCAAAATGGATCACACACAACAGATGCCGAAAATGGAACTCCAAAATGGAGCACACACAGCAGATGCCGGAAATGGCGCACCAAAATGGAGCACACATGACAAATGCAGGAAATGGTGCTCCAAAATGGATCACACACCACAAATGCCGGAAATGGCGCTCCAAAATGGAGCACATACAACAAATGCCGAAAATGGCACTCCAAAATGGAGCACAGTTCGAAAATGGACCACCAGATCAACTCACTTCGAAGCAGCAGGCAAGTCCGGTGGCGGTTGGCGAGCCAGGTAAGTAAAAATGCATTGCATAACTTTGATAGGATCGTCATTGTCACACACTGCACAAATCCCATCAAAGTGGGGGCGACTGTAGGCACTGTATTTTTGTATATAAGTCCCGATGATGAGTCTCGTACGGAGGCACTACTCTTTAGTTTGCGGAAGTCACGGGAAACGAATGTCGGAAGGGGAAATTCAGAATAAGTATGTCATTGGATTCAATTCACATGTTCACTATTTTCATTCGTGCTGCATTCGTGAACACGTTCGAACGTCAAGCAGATTACGAGCGTTCGTGCAGTGTTCGAATCGGCGATCAAACGGTGTCGGTACTTCTGGTTTTGTTGCCAGCCTCACGCCCAAGCCCAATTAGCCCACCAAAACCCACCCAAAAATAATTAAAACATTTAAAACATGTCACAAATTAAAATAATATCCTTCCTAAATTAAATAAATCACATCCCAATCTAAATAATTCATATACCTAAATAAACAAATTAAATATTTGACCTTCCCAATCAAACCAAATCTCCTCCCTAGCTTAAGAAGATCTTTCCTTGTGAGACACTAATCAAAATATTCCCCCCATAATTACTTGATTCATTCCTATTCAAACCTTAGAAACCCTAACCTTTGCTTATAAGAAACACAAATCCAACCTTAGAACCCCTAGCACATACATACAAATCACAGAAAATTCTGCAAAGCATTAGCACCCAAAACTCTCATAGCATTCACGCCTAAGACAAGAAGCGACAAACAAATAATTTTCTCTCCTACCCTACTCCACCATCACTGAAAACACTCCCCTTTACATCACCAAAACATTCCCCAAATCGCAGCCCTCCATTCTCCGAAAATCACCCCTGAAACTGCACTGTAGTGACCGAAAATACACCCCCAAATAGCAGCCCAAACACCCAAAAATAGTCCCGTATTTACCAAAAACTAGTAAGCCAATATTGTGACCAGAATACAGCGGAAACAACAGCAAAACAGAGGAAAAGTCAGCTCAAAATAGCGAAGCAGTGAACGTGAGCAGTGGACCAGTGAATCAGAGGAGTTGCGGAGCATCAACCCTTCCGACGGCCATGTAACTCACTTTCGAGAGACAACCTAAGAGGTTATACCTGAGAGCACTTTTCCTATTTACTTTCATTCATCTCTTAATTGTTTTATTTATTTTCTTCGCATGAGAGTCGTTTGTGGATGCATGTTGTGGCTTTTGAGTGGATGGGAAAATATGTCGTCTCTTGTGGTATATAGGATGGAAACCCAGACGTAAATTCCATAGCCGAATCCGAATGGACAGTAGTGCGGTCTGTACTTGGGATACAACTCCACGTACCACTTGAGCAAACGACACATATCTCGCTTCATTTTATCTTGATTTTTTATTATCCACATTTTATATTCCGCCCTTTACTTTCTGCACGTTATTTGTTTGTGTATTGATGATGTAGTGCGCATGGGCTTAGTATGTTAGTCTAAAGGTTCTCAATTTGAGGGGAGAAAAGTCCAAAAGGCTACATTTACGACAATACTTTACCGCGCCGGACGAAGTGTGTTTGATTGAATGTGAGATATGTTTAATCGGATATACAGAAGTCCACATTATTGTCTCATTTATTTTATATGCACGGTAACATAATGCGCATGGGCTAACTAGGGTGGATTAAAGGTCCTCTATTCGAGGGAAATGCCTGAAGGCTACCTTTACCATGATGTTTTGCCGTGCCTTTTATTATGTCATTTACCCCTTGCATATCGTTGCTTTATTTACACATGCATTGCATTCTTATGCGCATGGGCTAACTAGGATAGATTCAAGGTCCTCTATTCGAGGGAAAATGTCTAAAGGCTACCTTTTCCATGATGTTTTGCCGCGCCTTTTATTATGTCATTTATCCTTTGCATAACGTTGCTTTATTTACGCATGCATTGCATTCTTGTGCGTATGGGCTAACTAGGGTGGATTCAAGGTCCTCTATTCGAGGGAAAATGCCTGAAGGCTACCTTATCCATGATGTTTTGCCGCACCGGACGAGGTATACCCGATTGAATGGGACCGAGTTCAATCGGGCACACGGGGTCCTACATTGTGGATTTTCTTATAGATGTATGTGTTGCGTCGTCTATCATGCATCAGGTCTGGTCCCGTTCGAATGCGTTCTCAAACGCTACACGAACGTGAACCTTCTGTTTACCATTCGAACGCATTTGTGAACACTACTCGAACGCGCATGAGTTTTCTTTGCTTTATCATGCATCAGGTCATGTCCCGTTCAAACGTGTTCTCGAATGCCATACGAACGCGAACCTTCTGTTTCCCATTCGAATGCATTTACGAACGCTACTCAAATGCGCATGCATTTTCTTTCATCAGGTCTTATCTCGTTCGAACGCGTTCTCGAACGCTATACGAATGCAAACCTTCTGTTTACCGTTTGAACGCGTTTACTAATGCTACTCGAACGCGCACGTATTTTCTTTGTTTTATCATGCATCAGGTCTGGTCCCGTTCTAACACGTTCTCAAACGCTTCACGAACACGAACCTTTTGTTTACCGTTCGAACGCGTTTACGAACGCTACACGAATGCACATAAACTGAACTGAGTCTTTTTCATCACATTTCATGCATAATTGCTTCTTGGGTGGTTTCTCTTGTATCATGTAATTAATCATACCATTCCATTATTGATACTTTCACTGTTATCATCTATTTGTATCCCCGCATTTATCTATTTGATGTGTTCATGAGATGGTGTTCAAGCATGATTAAGTCATTAGGATGTTACTTGTTTCTCAAGAATGATTTAGCCATTAGTATGTTATTCCCCTATGCATGATCTTGTCATCTCCTTTCGCAATAGGTGTTTCTTTATGTTTATGCTTAGTTGTTATTTATCTTTCGTGTTTGATGATTCAACATGTTCATGAGATTATTGTGTGATATCGTATGTTTGCCGTTATGATGATTACTGTCATGCATGTGAACTTAAAGGTAGAATACTCTTGGAAATATGTTGCGTAGATTCGATTAAATTATTGCACAAATCATTTCATTACAAGTGGCATAAGTAAGGGACCATTCCGAACCCAACAGTTTGAGGTATTCCCTTGCGAGGGGTGAATGCGGCCTTAAATCATTTTCCCCGTTCACACCGGGTGGCGACTCTATGTTATTTCTCTGGTTTAGTCCCCCGTGGGCTACTCCGTACTCTCAACCGGGCCGCGAGCCCGGGACAGCGTCGTCCAACATCTGTGTCCTACAGATGGCTTCCACGCCTTATGAGAATAATTACTCTTAAATGTTCATAGTCATAGTTTTGTGAATAATTTGGGCGTTCACAAAGCGGAGAGACTAGCATGATGATATGATCCGCCCTTAAGTGGGGTAGCCGATCTCATAGGCTACTAGCGGAGATCCGTCCGCTTGGTGTATCACATGGATGCATGAGTTGCTCGAACTGACCGCCGAAAGTTTTCATATGGAGTGTTTATCCCATGTGTCTATGAGAACTTCCATGTATCGATTATATGACTATTCCTTAGACTTGAGGTCTTTACAATCT